>JANTBZ010059213.1:0-23864 GCA_024741255.1 Exechia fusca | reverse complement strand
CTTTGTGAATATAAACTTTAAAAGTGTTGAAGCTCGGAAAAATCTTTGCTCAAAAACTTGCGTTTTTTAATCATTTTTCTGCGTTCCGTGGCTCTTTTGCCATCGGACGCAAAACAACTTGGTATTTAATATTTAATTCGAACGCATTTTGCAGGCCAATATCCATAGGATCAAATAACAAAATGTTGAGGCTCTGAACCAAACCCTTCGGCGTGAGGTAATTTACATTCAAAAAAGCCATCAACGTAATGCGTGGTCAAGTTTTCCATAAAAACGGAGGGCCAGTTGACTTAAGAAAATGCTATATCGAAAATGTATGTATCAGTATATTGTTGTCTTTGGTTTTTCTAAATTCAGTGTCGCTATAGCTTTAAACAGCCTTTACAAATATTTTAGTGTTTGACAATTTGTTGACAAGTACCACCTCAACGGGTGTTCTACGAAGAGTGTACGATTGAAGAGGCATCCACTTTTATATAATTGTTTGTGACTATTATAAATGACAAAAAACGTGTCTCTTTTTGAATTTCTACTAAATCCATCTTTTGGAGTTCTTCCACATTTTGAAATAACATTTATATTGATCCCTCACGTAATCTTAAACAAATACCCAAATTGTGATCAAGTTTAGTGGAATGACTTTTTTCATTTCAAGTTATGGCCAAATCAATCACGAGACCTTACTCCTGCGATTTGGTTTTTTTATACTTATAGAGTGATGGTCGTTCTTCAAATATTAATACCTTTGTATGGTCTTCAGAAAACGTGAGAGATCAAGAATTCGTGAAATTAGGGTTGTTATCTGATACATGTGATTCAGCCAAATAAATTGTTGGAAAATACCAACTCAATCTCCGGCGTTTCACCATTCTACCATTCACTCTACCATAATACAACCCCATTTTTAATGGAACATAAAATAAAATAAAACACCTCGCTCTCTCGCACACCCATTCTCCGCTCCGCTCTGTTCACTCACCGTCGCACCACAAGTCCCGATCGATGCAGGCGTTCAGCTCCGGACACTTGTACTCGCACTCCGGCTCCGCGCCGGCGCCGCGCAATTCGAATCCGAACTCGGCCAGCGTTTCGTTGAGGCCAGCCGAAGCGTCGCCGCCGCTTCCGCCACCGCCCGACCCACTGCCGCCAAACGACTGGGTGTCCAGTTGCTTCAGCAGCGACGAGCGCGTCCGCTGGATTTCCATCCACTGGATGGCTATGCTGCCCGGCTCGCGGAGCACCGGTTCGAGCAGAAAGTTGGCGTACCTGCGAGCAGATGCAATGCGATGCGATGCGTTGAAGATGGGTTGGGGTGGTTGCGGATAAAATAACAGACACGAATGAGAATCAGCGCGCGCGCGTAAGTCCAAGTGTGTGTGAGTGTGTGTGTGCGGATATGTGTTGTGTGTGTCCGTGCGATGCATTTTAGATAAGCATCTAATCGGTTGGCGCACTGCTGGTGTGCGGTTTTGTGTTTCAATTTGCCCTCGGGCCAATCCGTTCGCTTGCATTATACTATTGTGTTATGAACACACAGCGTCAGCGTTGAATTTATATTTTTTGCACAATTACACTTCGCTCTAACACGTTGCACAAAATTCCGCTTACTTGGTCAGCTGATAAATTATGTACAAATGGTGATGTTAGCGTAATTTTGGATTGGTCCATTACGTTCGCAATGGGGTTTCGACGCGCGCCGCACTGATTGAATTAAATAAAGTGCAGAGTGCAATAGTAGCTGTCACTACAACTAGAAATTGAATAATTAATGCTCATTTGTTTGGTGGTGGGGGACAACCGGACAAGTGATGTGATTAGGGATAATGGTTTCAATTCTTCAAATTGAAATTTAGGATGAGCTATTAATGTTGATAATAATTGTTATGACCATATGTATATCACACTTATCACGATTGTAACATAGAAATTTGTTCACATGTAGGTACTAAGAGAAAACAGAACATTTAATGAAGGGAAATCGGAGTTGATACAGTTGTGTATAAACATTTTGGACCTGAAATCCCACATGTCTTTTTTGGTTGACTTATTTCAATAAATAACCTATCATGAATAGTTCGTGGTTTTCGTTTGAGAGATCTTCGAAAATAACATTGACATGGGTTATTTAACAGTTGGCTACCATCGTAACGCCGCAGTGTCAATTTATACATGCTCTTTGATATAACTGAGCTCATATGTGTTGTTACTTTGTTAGTCAGATTTTTCGCAACGCTGCATATGATTGCACTTGATTGACGAGTGGGATAACTGATATTTTGATTCAGAGAGCTGACGCGTCACTCTTTCTGACTCGCTCACTTCCAGAGCGAAACAACAATTGCACACCGACAACGTGACACCACCGTTGCTTTACGTGGTAAAACGTAGAGGGCCTGGATGAGTGGCGCCATAATTTCAGTGATAATTTCTATCACTTCCGCACATGGTATTCGTTGTCAATAAAACACCCACAAAACACCCACAACACAGCGCAAGTTTCGTAGGTGCACGTCTAAATTTAGATAGTATATTTATTGGATGAAATAGGTAAACATAACATTGACAGCCTTGTGCCGACTCAAGCAACTCAACGGGCGTTTCACTTCTTGCTATACGTGTCGCCTCTCATCCAGGCCCTCTAGTAAACCGAACCAACGTCTAAGTAGAGGACAGTTAACTATTCCATCATTCATGTTTTTTGGGTAGTTTATTACTGTAATGTGTATCGTGTGTTTGATGCAATTGAGAATATGTGCAATACCAAACAAACAAATAAACATCAAAACACCTACCTCGATCCCGTCGCCTGCGACGACGACGACGCCGCACCAGCCGATTGCGCACCCGCAGCCGCCTGCTTCGCCGCACCTCCGGCGCCCATCCAATCCTCACTGAATATCCGCAGCGCCGTCGGTCGCGGACCCGGCGTCGTCGGACAGATCACGCGCACCACTCGCAACGGTCGACCGGCGTACACAATCAGTCGATTCCGTGTCGGACACCGTGCCGCCTCCTCGGCCGCGAAACTACTGCCACCCGTGCCGCCGCCCACACCGACGCCCATTGAGCCCGCTCCGCCACCACCGCTGGTGGCCACACCGCCGCTCGCATCGCCCAGCGGCATCAGCGTGCCCCACGTCTGCAGGAACAGACTGCGCTCCGTGTGCTGCGCCTCCACATACCAAGGGGCGCTCAGACAGTCGGCCGTCAGCGTCAGCGGCACCACCGCAGCCGGCATTCCGGTGGCCGCCAGTCCGCCACCTGCACCACCGCCACCTGCACCGCTTCCTGGCAGCCCATATCCACCCGAACCGGCCAACGATTGACCCGCCGCCGCCGCCAGCTCATCATCGATCGAGTTCGTCTGCAGCACCGATGCGGGCAATCCTCCAGCCGCCAGCACCGTCGCAATTGGCACGCCCGCACTCCAGTCTCCCGTGGCGGCCGTGGCGCCCGCCTCCGCCGCCGCCCCCGGCACTCCTCCGCCAGCCGTTGTCGGAAACGACACCGATGCCTCGCCGCCGGCGCCGCGCAGCCGCTGCTTGCGCTCGCACTCGGGCACGCGCACAAACTCGTACGACGCATAGAAGTAGATGTCGGCAAAGTCCTCGGAGATGTTCAGAGCCGACACGGCGAACACCAGCTCCATGGTGCGCGACAGCGACTGCACGATCAGCGGCGAGTTGTACAGCGAGGTGGTGTTGTCGCAGATGCAACCGAGCGAGTGGCGGACGTCGCGGAACGGCACGTCGAACAGGCGGAGCTCGTTGCGCCGCACCGCCGGCGATGGTGGTGCGGATGACGATGGCGGCGATTGCAGGTACTGCTGGTCATTGTTGGCGGGCAGATCGTAGACGGTCGCGTACGGATTGAGGTTGGTCGATTGGACGCACTGCGGACGTCCGGTGTGCGGATCCGGTTCGGTGCTGCACGTGGCCGAGTCGCCAAACGAGACGTTGTGCAGGGTCAGGCGGACCTGGACAATGGGCAGACGCATTGCAGCAACGAAGAGGAGAGGAGGAGGATGGTCAGAGAATGGGCGGTGAAAAAAATGCGCATTAAATTGTAAATAGGTTTTCGAGTGCCTGAGCATAAATCATCGGTTGACTGCTCTATGTTAGTCGATCAACCCAGTGTGTGTGTGTGTGTGTGTGCCAGTGTACCCATGTTGCCGACCATATAATTCACAATCCACTTTAGGATCTGCGCTAGCACACGCAGGCACTACGACGCGTAAGCACATCGTCAATCACAACGACGACGACGACGACGAGGACGGCAGCACGACGTGGTGCCCAGACGAAAATGGGCTCGTTTGCTCGTACACACACAGACAAGCGCATTCGAACGAAAATCGGTTTTATGCCCGGCCCCGGAGGGAGGGATGGCTGGCGTGCTGGGAGATACAGCATCCAAGCTCCAGGAAGTTGTTTTGCAACATGAAACTATAGACATAACATTGTACAACATACAACATATTTTTGACTCTATATTATTTTTTGGAAACAAAACATCAACTAGAGATGGTTAGATTGCATAATACAACATATTCCGGGGAATATTCGTGTACCGAACGTTTTGTGAACAGAACGTGCAATGCACTAAAAGTAGAAGTTTAGTTCACACACAATAACACACACATACACACATACACGCACACCCAGACGAACATGTCGCCATGAAAATATGTTGCAAGTCAAACTCTCTGCCCGCATATAAAATCGAATTACAGCCAAAGGACGACGCACTCTCTGCAAAATGTGCGATAGCATAAAACCCCAAAAACACGCGTCCCGGAATATAGCGGCAGCAGCAGCCACACCGAAAATCTCTCCGAACCCGACTGGCCTAGCACATAATAATTTATTGCAGTTTGTCGCCAGGCACACACAAATACGAACACACACACACGACAGCAGCCTATGCGCCCCGTGCTCGTTGTTCGTGTGTGTGTGTGTGCGTCCACATCCGATCGGGGTGCGGTCGTCGTCGGCTGCGTCGTGCAATCGCTTATGCGCCTGCGGCACTGCACATTTATATTGAATTCGCCGATTGATGGCAAAATGCACCGAGGGCCCCGAAGCACTTGCCGCATGCATAAAGTCTGCGCATTTATGTTCTGAGCTGTGTTCGGTGCGACTGTGTGTATTTGGAAAAGTTGTACCAGCACCGCCAACACCAAGTATTGGCCAAACAAACTGCAGGCGGGCAGGCGGCGGCGGCGGCGGCTTGTTGAAACACCACACCGCACGATGTTGTCGTTATCGTCGTTGTAGCGTCGTCGTCGTCGTCTGCTTTGTCGCCGTCGTCGCGGTTGCCTCTAAGGTTCAATATATGCGCACCGGTTTCGCGCACAGTAGCCACGATATGTAGCTAGGTCCAATCGTGCGTCCAAGAACTGGCTACACACTGCGACTGTGTACAATCATGTCGACGCATGGCTGCATGACATTGGCATCGCCACTCATGCTCGGACGCTTTGTAAATATTGGCATATTTCGCAACATTGCAATGTATCGGTTATTACCGGGACTTGCGCCCGCACCCGCACACAATCGCGCGCGCGAGAGCAGCTTCAATATTACATTTTTACTCTCTGCACGCCGGGATTCGTACCCGATGGCCAATAAGCACACAGCATCACAGCACCGGTGTGTATGTTGGCGTGTTGGCGATCCACGTCCGATCCACAATGTTGCACACAGCGAAGAATGTGTACACCCTGCGTCAGAATATGTGTTACATAGCTATCATAGGCTGTATTCAACAAACGATTGAATATAGCAAGGTGACATTTTGACAGAGCGTAGAGCATTGTATGTTTAGTAAGACTCCAACGACGAACTCATGTTGCAACTAGGGGCCCTAATGGTTCGAAATCGACGAGAAATATCCAAGGAAATGCACGGAAATTGCATGAAAAATGGCACCATCTACATCGATTTACCCCATGAAGGATTGTGGGCGGCTGTATTTGAAATACGAAGCTTTTACAGGTTATTTTACTGTTGATAGCCACCAGTATATCAACAAAATTACTCATCATTGGTGTTTCTTACGCCTGGGTCAATTTAGATGAAACGAGGTGTCGAGAGGAATTGTTGGTTGTTGTAATGAAGCCTAATCGACTCAGACAATGGCTGTCGATTTCACCAGATGAAAAAACGAAAACATGTTGCTTTCGGGATATGTGAGAGGACTCTTAAAACGCAGACCTTCAGCTAGAATAGTCCAAGTTTCCACATAACTGAGGCCAAAGGCGCGCTAATAGAACAATAATGATGTAGTATTCAACCATAGACAATTATAATGTTGACTGGATTTCAAAACAAAAATCGTAAAGCTGTAGATAATACGGCTTATCTAAGATGTAACACATATTCTGACACAGGGTGTAGTCGCAAGTCGGGGCTGCTGACTCGGCCAAATCGCTCGGGCCCGCAAAAATTAGAAAACGATTCGCACATCGAATCATCTCGCAACATAGAGCAACGGGCCAAATCGATGCTTCCATGCACTGGATATGCTGCTGTGTTATGCTGCTCTATGATCCTATGCGCACATTCCTATACCGAAAAATTCGCGCACACTTACCCGCTCGCCGGCGCCCGCCTCGAATCGATACAGGCACGTCAGGTTCTTGGCACCGCCGCGGCCGTGCAGGAACACGTTGCGCGGCGACTGCACCGTCCCCTGGCGCTGCTGCTGCTGCCGGAACACGCGCGAGCACAGCGCCGGCACCGGCGGCTGCTCGCCCCGCCGGCCCGGCCACTGCTCGCCGCCCAGATCGGTGTCGACGAATTCGTAGCGCAGCGCAAACGTGGCCGGATAGAGGGCGGTCCCGGTGTGCGTGTGGAATTCGACTTTCTGTGCAGGCGGAGGCGAGCAGATGGGGGTGGGGTGGGGGTGAGAAGCATAGTTGGTCGTTGGTGTTGGATATGTGTTAGTTTTGTTGCAGTTGCATTATAGTCAATACTAGTGTGGCAAAAGTTTCTCGCCAACTCTCACACACACACTCACACACAAACATACAATTTCCGATATTGAATAAATCGCACGATTTATGCTGCGCATGCACACGACGACGAAGAGAACCGATCAAGACAGCGCACAGCACGCGCGTCGAGGAGGGCACAAAAAATAACACGATGATTGCGTGAAAAAGCACGCACAGAAAGTTGCAAATGAATTGTGTGCAAGAAAATATAATATCCGGATTTTCCACGAACACACTTTTGTCGAACACATACTACACACACGACCGAGCATATACGGAGTATAGTAATTTATAATCATTTGTTCCAACTTCACTATGCTCGCCGCACAAATCAAATTAGAAACGAAAAAACCGCTACTATACGCTCGCTGCGCTATTCCACTTCGTCGCCCGCACAACTAGGATAAAACGTACCATAAATATAAACGCACACTTCTGGCATTCATTATATTATCCAGCATAAAAATGCCCGGTGCCAGGAATGTACAAACATCGCTTCGCATTTGGCCAGCACCGAACCGAAAATAGTCGACATGCAGCCAAAAGGGGATAATGCAGTGTCGAGAATACACTCGTATACTAGCAAACACACACACAAACACACTCACCGACACATGCTGCGCCAGCGGAAACAATTATCCAAATAAATATTTAAATATGCGCAACCGTTCGGTGGACCGCCGGTCGGAACGGGATGGGGCCGAACGGAAATCAAACCACAAAAACGGCGACTGGAGGACTGGACTGGGACGAAAAAACCGCAACGCAGACGTTCGCACACACACACATACCAGTAGCGATAGTTTGAAATTGAGATTTGATCATCCAGTCGTTGCTAGTTCGTTTGATTTTCTAGATCATTGGAAAGATGAGACCTTGATCTTCAACATACAACTATTGTTTAAACTATCGATATTTGTGACGAAAAATGGGTGAGAAATGATGACTTTTGCAACGGATTTCAATTGGCGATAGAAAGAAAATAACACCAAGTCATCCGAAATTATGATTGTTGATGTGGAAAGTCGACAAAGGTGTATTTGAGATAGGATCAGCAAGTAAAATTGGACAAAATGTCTTAAAACCAACGATAAAATATTAATTCTAACCACAATTGATCGAAAACCAAATATTTGCTCGAAGTCAGCAACATTTTCCATGCGCATTTTTCGAACGCATTCAGCCAAACTGGTCAATTTACCGATTCCTTTGCTTATGTGGTGGCTTCAATTCGCCCCGCTGTACGCATGAGACCCTGCGCCTTTCAATTAACATCAATTTTCATCGATGGGACACATACTTCCAATCATTCTAGAAAGTAGATGGATGGTTTTCATCGCTGGAGGAAAAGGCCTCTAGAGTGAGATCCACAAATTCACAGAATTATAGAGTACATGTGTAGCTACAAAATGGCCAAAATTCCGAACAAGATATCTTTGAACATTTTTTTGTAATAGCCATTAGAATATGTCGAAATAATTCCTTATTTAAACTTTCACTACTGGTACACACACAGACACACAGCACTCACCATATCCCGGCCGGCGCTCACGTAGCTCTCCAGCGGCGAGCACGGCCGCATGCGGACGCCTCCGCTGGCCGCCGCGGCGCCGGCGCCCACCTCGCCCTCGCCCTCCTCCAGCTGGCTGTGGTCGCACAGCCGCGGCGTTTCGTTGTCGTACAGTTCGACAATTAGTTTGCGACCGTTTGCGTACTTCTGCGAACGGGTCGAACCGCCGCCGCCGCCTCCGGCACTGCGCAACTGTGCCGTCGCCGGCCGTCCCTCGCCCCAGCCGCCGCCGCCGCCACTGTCGGCCGCCGTCGCCGACGCCGACGATGGTTGCTGGCCAATTCTTTCGCCGACTTTTGCATTATGATTCGCTGCGATGGCCGCATAATTTACGGCCGTCGCCTCGCCGCTGCTGCTGCTGCGCGCACCAGTTAGCATGTTGCCAAATTTCTCCTGCTGCCGCTGCTGCTGCTGCTGCTGCTGAACCGTCTGGTATTGCATTTGCGACGTCAGGACGCCGACCTTATGCTGTGACGTCGTCGACGACGCGCCAGAGGAAGAGGAGGAGGAGGAGGCGGACGCCGACTGTGCGCCCGATTGTTCCTGGTTGAACACGGTGTTGGGGGTCGGACCGTATATGTAAGTGTCCACCGGGTTCCAGGCATTGTCAACGTTGACTTTGATGTTTTTGCCGTGCCGCCGGTCGCCGCCGCTGCGGCCGCCGCCACTGCCGCCACCAGTGCCGCCACTGCCGCCGCCGTTGTAGTAATAATAGTTGGTGCTGTTGTTGGGCACCGCCGTCTGGGAATAGGCACGGTTCCCGGTTCCCGCTGCCCATGTTGTCGCCGTCGCCGCCGTGGCGGTGCTGCCGGTGCTGGTCGCCTGCGAGCCGCCGCCGCCGCTGCCGCGCACAATGTTCACGGATGTGCCCGCACTGTCCCAGATGCGCAGCCGTGTGATCCACGGCGGCAGTTCGGCCTGCGTCACGAAGCGAAGCGAAGCGGGCGCGCAGATCGGGCAGAGGCAGAAGGGGGAGAGACGAAGAGAGGCGGGAGAAAAGCCATCGGTTTTGTCGTTATTGTGTCTGGACTATGTGTGTGCTATACCGGTTCGTTTGCGAGTGAGTCGTTTGCTGGTGGCCCCTTGGGTGGATTACTAGTCTGCGCATGCAGTGGGCCACATATGCGTGTGTATGTGTGTGTGTGTGTGGCGGATGTTGCGAGTGTGCGAGTGTGTGAACGTGAACGAGTTTGTGCTTTCAGATTATGCACAACAAGAGACGCATAGGACTGCGAATGCACTTGCACTGGCGTGTGAATGTGTTTTTCGGGCGTGAAGCAAATTGACTTAAATGTGCATGTCAATGGGGACACAATGTACAAACACACACAAAAACACGCTCGAGAGCGACTGTGTTCGTTGTTATGACACGCTTTAGTGTTCGTTTTTGTGTGTACGCAAACGGTTTAAACGGCATTGGGATTTACATGAAATGTTCATTTTGAGCTGATCTTGTTTATGTTTTATGCTCCGTGGATAAGTATTAGGGCACCCAGTGAAGAATTGAATAAAGTGAAGCAACGACAAGAACAATGAACTAACGTTTAGAATGGTCAATGCTGGGATTAGGCAAGCTATCGTGATACATCGTAATATCTACAGTTGTATTCTTGAATTAAACTTGTATAACGATTTTTAAGGACTGTCTATGGTTGAAGACAACACCAAAGAAGAGTTTGTTCAGAAACGCGCCAATGACGTGCAACGTGCTTCTTCAATGCTAACCTTCAAGGTAAAATAACTAGGACCCAGGGCATACAAATAGACAACTGTTGATGTTGTCTTCAAGTTACAAGTTTGAACTGTAAATAATGCAGTTATTCTACGATGTAACACATATTCTGACGCAGGGCGTACAACAGTTCGATCAACGTGTTGAAACACGAACTACACTAGAGAAACTGAAAGCATATCTGGCATCTATGCAATTTAAGTCAAATATTCTCACTGAATTCTTCTGCAGTTTGCTCAATTGGTTCATTATTAAAATGTCTTCGTATTGAGCAACACTCTTCAGATATAAAATACATGCCAACCATATTAATCCCTTGGCCACAAATCCATACTCGAAATATAATCTCCAACATAGAGATGCCCAATCAGTCGCCGCACGCCCAACACTCACCCGATCCGGTGTGCCGCCTCCGCCTCCGCGGCCGCCGTCGCCGGTGCTGTTGTCGTGCACACTGCTGCTGCTGGCATGCTGCAGAATCTGCAGATTGAAGCTGGTGAACGACAGCCAGACGAGATCGCGCGGCTGCCCGTGAAAGTGGTAGGTGCACGTGGTGTTTGGCGGCAGCGTGTGTCGCGGACTGTGGATCTTGCCCATGCGTCCGCGACGCGAGAACAGCACATCGTCTGCAGCACATGATGAGCGCGCATAAGATGGCCAGGTGCCGGGAGAGATTATAAACTTAATTAAATTCACTGCGCAGCAAAAGGAATGCGGTCCGCCAGAAAGTGGCAGTGGCGATGATGGTGATGGTGATGGTGGTAGCTTGTGGTTTTAACGATTATTGTATCGTGCGGTCAGGCGGCAAATAGCTCCGCACACACTCCCAACATTGCAGCGCACACACAACATGCATGAGCCTAGCCAACTTTCAACCCGTTCCGACGAACTCTCGTCGTATTCTCGGACGGACGGACGCCCCCAAGAGCAAGATGTCAACCTAGTTTAAATCGTAATTACATTATTAATATAAATTCTGGGCAGCTCGTGCGATGTAGCGGAAGTTGTGCCGAGGGAATCGGTTTTCTTGCCGCTTGTCGTCGCTGGCCCCGTTGGCCAGCTGTTGGATTAATATACTTGTGAAAGTTGCGCTGCACGACGAGGTCGCGTCTGAAGGCGACGGATTTCAGTGCCGAAAAAAATGCACACAGTTTCGCCAACAGTTCAAGACGATGTAACTCGGTGCTAGGCGTCTTGTGTATAGATACGTGAGTCAGCTTATGCACGCGTGCGCGCGTGTGTGTGTAGTGGGGTATTAAAAAGTTAGCAATTGTGTCCCGAGGGTGAGGCAAGTTCTTGGGCGAGAAGTTAAAGTAATTGCCGGTGTATGTTTGCCTGTATGCTCTAAACGTATTTCATATGCAATTCGTTCTGGCGCGTACGCACGCTCTGGGCGACGGAGCAGTATATTTGTGAATAATACGTTGAAATGAAATCGCCATAGATCATGTTATCTTGAATTGAAGGGAGAGAAACCTTTGAATATCGTCATGACTGAATATATTCCAAAACCGGCATACGCATACAATCAGAAATTCGATTAAATTCGTGACATTCAAATCACACATGCCTTGCCGATCTGAGAAAGGCTTCTGGGGTTGTTGTTCGATCGAATACATTTATGTTTAGAGCGTTCGTATAGCAATACTATCAAAATAATTCGGATTAATCGGCAGCCGCCAATTTGTTGCACACGATAAATTATACGCAGATACAGTACGGTTATGCAGGGCGCCATATTCGGACTAATATATTGAAGTAGCCATCGGAAACTTGCTAGACATGCCAGAGGAATCGACCGATAACAATGCACCTCAAAGCTGAAGTTCTCAACATAATTTGAATTAATACGTGATACAAGCTGGCAGTTAATCTACATTTGTAATAATAATAATAATAATAATAATGACCATTAGACTAGTCATGCTGATTTCATGTGGGGCCTTCTATAGTATGATGTAAGTAATATGGAGAATGAGAATTTATGTATACCGAATCGGAATCACCGTCTAATGTCGACGGGTCAAAACGATTGGTTTGACTTTAATGAACGCTGTGCACAGAGCACAGAGCCCAGGGCTAGGCTAATTGAATTTCCGATGTCAAACATTCACATTAGAAGCCCTGGGTTCGGCCGAGTCACACGCCCACAACGAACTATACACTTGCATACTGTCCAGTGTGTGTGGTTGAAACTAATTTCGAACAGAAGCAGGAACCCGACGAGTTCTAACAAATTAGAGATAGACCAAACGTCGGTCAAAATGTGCATATCATTAAATTCTATGCAATCGCGTAGAATGCATGTCGCGCAGCATCCGTCCGTTGAATCGGATTAGTCGTTCACCGCACCTGCCACCGCATTTTGAGGGTGCATCGACACAATGTACAGTTCAGTGTATACATTGAATGTGATTGCTCAAATGTATATTTTAAATGTTGTACGGAAAAAATCATAAATGGTATGAATTCGACAGAATTACATATGTATATCTTCAGGACTAAAATCATGTTGATTTCAATAATATTTCATATAATAAAGTGTGAAATCGTTTCTGTTCAACGAGTGCAACTGTTCCCATCAATCCCTATATTTATCAAACGACTAGCTTGCCACAATTCCACGTTCACCGTCATCCGAAAGCAATTCCGCGTGGTTGTCGGAAACTCGAAAACGACCCTCCCAAATGTCCGCACAAATCCGGACAAAACGACGACACACGAACTCGTGTATTTCGTCATTATCGAACTGTCGTCCATCGAGTTTCCACTTCCCCACCAGCGCACACACGTCACCAGCGCATTTGCTACGTACCCGGATTGGAGGCGTTTATGTGGAACTCGCAGGCGCCCTTGCTGGCCGGTCGCGCGTAATCGAACGAATCGGAGTCGGCGAACAGCACGTCCACGTCCAGCTCGAAGCCGCGATTCGGGATGTTCGACTGCAGCGGTGCGGAGAACGGGCTCGAGTGAAAGGCCACCAGCATCTCAGGTCCGCTGCGCGACGAGGACGAAAATATGAGAACTTGTTAGCAGAACGTTGGCGGCCGGATTTCCGGTTACTCGCCGACAACAATCAGGGTCGTCGGGGTTTTTCGCTGCGGAGGCTATTGATAAATTGCGTGCATAATGTCGTTCGATGATGCGCTTCGAATGACATCGAACATTTCGATAAGCGCAACAAACGACAAACGACATTGATGGCAACATCGACATAGCGATACAATAGCAGCTGAGAAAAAAACGCCGCAACATCAACCCTGTCACGAGCACAGCGCTAACGAGCCATATCTCAACATATCGAGTGCACCCGAAACGGGCATCATCCACTCGCCACATTAAACGGAACGCACACTTTTTTGCCAACTCCGCTCAGCAGTGCGGATAGGTTATTTCTAGCGTGCATAATTACGCATCGACATCGGCTGTCAGCTGTGTGCGTTGTAATAACAGCACGGCGTAACAGACCGCATCAGCGGCTCTTCGGTGCAGATAAATACGACGGCAAAATTATGGCCAACATATGGCAATACTTTGTGCAGCACACGCTGCACGTGCACGCCCTGATGCTGCCTGTCACACGCGGAGCGCGACAGCGTGTCGCGTTTCGCGTGCGCTCGCCCATTTCAATCCGTCGTCCGTATACTGCAAAATTATTCTCCCATAAACCGCCGCCGAGCGCAACATTATTATTATTCATGAAGTAGATGACCCTGCAATCGGACACTTTTCGTAAAACATTTGTCAAGGTGTTATTATTCGACCGATTTGCAAAAAATAAAACATGTTAGTTCTCCAATTTCCTTCCCCTACATGTTGTCAATAATATGTTTTAATGTATACTACTACGCAACCCCTGGATTGGGATTATTTCATCATATTTAAATAGCGATATCTTATTGAAATTGGTGTCCATCGTTAGCTACACCTTTCTCCCATATTTTTGTAAATCTATGGTACGCTGACGATAGTCATTCACATCCGCGTTGAAAACCCCTTTATCGACTCCTTCGAATATTTCGAAGTGTATGCCTGGATGTGTGTGTCTATTTGTCCTATCGAGGAAAATGAAAGTTTATCAGAAAGCGTCAGATCTGGTGATTAGCGCGGGGAAGGTTTGATATTATTTATGTCGGTATCGACGGTATTGTCGAATTCAGTACACATTCTCATCTTTTGATATACGAGGCATGTAATGAAGAATGTATGATTTATGTCTTACTTACATAAAGTGGAGTAACTCGATGAAAAATAGCATTACAAAAATCTAAAATCATATTCGTGTTGGCATTACATTTTCCAACATATTATTGAGGAAATGTTACACCATGTCGGAAAAACAAAAAATAGTTTACGAAAATGCTATTTTTACAAAATCAGCTATTACTAAAGAATTTAGAAGATAGAAACTGAATTTGAGCATGCGCGTGAATCTATGATAGCAGCCCATGTTCCAAAGAACTTCCTTCTATATTTGATGTCGATTTTAAAATTGAACGCGTGTTCGATTGCAGGAGCGCATCTACTCTACCGATGAATGCTTTAGGTTCGGATTGTTGCAACGCGCCCCAACCGCAAGCGACGAATGCGTCGATATGCGCATCGAGTAGCGCGTCGATATTCACGTATAAATCAATAAATATCATTTGAATGAATATTTTGTGCACGCGTGTGACTCGATCGGGTGGAGTGGGATGAATATAATTACCGCCGATTGGGTTGCGCGCGCGAAGTTTGTGAATGTTATGCAGCCACTGATATCCAATATCGGGCCTGGCTGTCTGTCGAGGCTCGATACCAGGCCGGAAAACCAACACGCGTGTTACACAATTTGACGTACATTTACACGGATATGCCATTAATGTATATTTGTTCAACGTGTATAAATATTAAAATTAGAACAAGCATCCGGTATATTTGCTATTTCATTCGTTCTATGCGAAATGCTATGTCAACGGAAATGCTCTCTTCGGATCGGTCTGCACCCCAACCCAAACACGATTCCAGCATTATCCCTTCGTCATGGATTAACCGTTAACTTCTGAAGCCCCGCACTCATCGCGCCAGTGTAATGGTCACACAGAAAAAAAAGCCGCCGTGACATTTACATGGCTGTTGAAGCGTGAGAACCGAACACGTGTGAGCTTATTCCGTGAAAGCGGTGTGCTTGAGCCGGTCGAGTTTTTTTCCACCCTCCCTACCAATCCTACGTTAATACCAGCGCACGGAACATGCTTTTGCGGCGGCGGCGATGCGACCAGACACGATGTCGCCACACGCTGTGAGCGTGTGCGTGTGAGTGTGTGTGCATCCACGCGTCACGGCGCCCGTGTCGCGTGGCGCAACGATCTGCGTCTGTGCAGACTGCGTGCTGCGTGCCGAACCGAAATGCAGCCAAAACATCGATGCGACGGATGATGCAGTCGTCAAAGCCGCTGTGAGTTGTCGACGCCACTGCGTCCGGTATTGTAAAGTACTTCGCGCACACAAACACATTCGCACGCACACGCAGAGCGTTGTGGCAAAGTTTGGTGGCCATTGCTGCCGCCATAAAAGTGTATTTCTATAGAGACCATTGACAATGTGTTTTAGTTAGCGTCGAAGACTGACATCAACTACTACCCTAGCTCATTAAATTGAAACATTAACGGAATAATGCTTTATTTACGTGTAATAGGAAAACTAACGGGTCTATCGTGGGCTCGGCCGAGCAGACATCAGGGAATATTTCGCAAATTACATATTTTAGGGGGAATACGAATCGAATACGAAATCGCATATCCAACAGAAATAGTTGTGTTTGACGTTACCCACGATTGACCCGATAATGAAATTGTGAACAAATCCTTCTCATTAAAATTTGTGTTGTTGAAAAATTGCCTTGGAGGTTATTCTATCAACAAATCTTGGTGAGACTTTTCATCAACGATAGTTTAGATATGCATCAATACATTTTGTATGTCACTCTTACTTTCCATACAAATCGAAAAAGAAGCACAATTTCGTGTATGTTCCAAATTCATGAGCTAGACTAGTAATACACGCAAAAACACAATCGTCATGCGAGACTCTCGAACCAACGAGACTGCTGAACTTCAATCGACAGGAAACATGTCTAAAATAGAGCTGTAGCCGATCGAGGGTTTAATGGAGAATAATACGCTCTCTGCTGTGTGTGTGCCGGTGGCAGACATTAAACGGACGTGGCGGCGGTTCGACGAGATAACGTTAACCCTATATACGGTAATCTTTTTAATTATACATCCAGCCAGCGGGGGGTTCGTCGATGGGGCTTGGACTATAATGAACGTGCATATATACACATGTAGTGTGTGCCTATGTGTCTGCATGTGTATCTACTACGAGCACTACGCGCACAAATAGCCTGTCTCGTTCGTCTGGTCGTGTGTCCCAATCCGGTTCCGGGCCGCCGTAGCCGCAAAGGTTACTTCCCCGACGCCAATGCTCGTCAATCTGTGTGTTCGCATGTACTATGTGTATGTGTGTGTGCATGTGCGTTCTCGACGTCACCGGAGCCGGATCTTGCCAGCCATGGCACATTAATGTGTAATAACCAAAACCACCGCATCTCCGCCACCGCCGCCGCCGCCCCCAATCTACCCGCACACAGCATGATGTACACGCGTTTTCACGCGTGCGCTGAGACCATCGGCGGCCCAACGACATAGATGTGAAGGACGACGAGAACGACGAAGCTCGCTGTCGGTTGGCCCGTTGGCGATGCGAAATTTGATGTAATTTATATATAAATAAAGACATGCTCCTCCATGCCCAGATAAATGGCCGGAGCGAGCGCATTAATTGTTACACGTTTAAGAGCATAGAGCGTGGTTTGCGCTACGCGCAGACGATTGCATAATTTATGCACGAAACGAAAAGCTACATCGACTACGTGATGCGGCTGCTGCCATCAATGTTTGGTCGACGTAATCGTGTGGACGATGTACCAGCAGAGCAACGCCTTCGTTAGCATGTTGTGTGAACAGTATTTGTCCAGATTCGTGAAGTGTCTTTTGAGTTGAAGTGCCAAGTTACTTTGGGCACAATAGAGAATGTTTGATTGACGTCAATTTGCTGTACCGATAAAACTGCTACTCAATAACCACCACGTTTAGTGCAAGCTGCAACGGTGTTGATTCTACGATGTGTTGCGGTGCTACTATAAATTAGCGCACAGAAATCGTTCACACTAGCGCATTGATTTGGAACTTACTCTTCATTGTTTGCAGAGTGCCGAGACGCACAGAGGGCTTAACAGGCGCATCAATGCTGCAGCGGCAATCTAAGTTTCAGTCATTCTGCGCAGCGAGCTGACGCTCCGCGTGAAATTGGCTTCCGTTTGTTCAAGCACACACACACACAGTTCCAGATTATGCTGTTCTCGGGTGCTGACTTTCCTGCGCTCCCGCACTCACTCACACACACATGAACGCGCTCGCATATCGGCGTGAACCAAACCGCATTTAACAATTCATTTCAAATTCGCTCTTATAATCGTTTCCGCAATCAGAGATGGAGCAGTCGACGAGACGAGACGCCGAGACGCCCGAAAAGACGTCGCATCAGCACACCCTCTTGCACTTGCGCATACCCTCGACTGAGAAAATCAATTGCATTATTAGCATCGAAATATCAGCGTTCGCGCACAACCGCAGAACCGAACCGCATCAACCCGAGTCCAAAAGACCATCAATCCGCAAAGCGATTCGAATGTGTGTGCTCTCTCACACACCACACACCCCAGCTTAGAGTTATGTTTGTATTATAACGTTATTATAGTGGATTGTGCGGAGCGGAGCGTACAAGATGGCCCAAAAAAGCCGTTTGTTTCAAATGAATTTCTGAATTCAGCGTCGCTTGTCACAACATTAAATTATAAATTCTGCACCCCGCAGCAAAATACCACAATAAAATCATAACATCGAATATATGAATGATAGAAGAGGAACATACATAATTTAAATAATGATGTATTGATCACACTAGGTTTAAATTGGATTGGTTTCAGTTGGAAATTACCAAAGCTAAGTTGGTCATTTTGAATAAGTGTTCTATTAAATGTCTCGGTTGGTCTGTCTGGCCTTCGCCAAACATAAATTGTAGAACATTTAACTAGCAATATTTTGTTTATATATTTCACTCCTGTATGTATGCTATAGATTGAGATTAAACTATAAATGTTCACATAACTTCAAAATGCTCGTTTCCAATCCATAGAATAAATGGAAAATTTCCATATTCGTTCTTAGGTTGCTTAAACATACAGAAAAGTTTGGTAAGACCTCTTCCTTTTCTGGGCTTGCGCCTAGCGTTATTAATAATTAATTATTAAATATATTTTTAATTTCAATTCAAAATAAAAATACAACCATGGAACTCAATGAAACCACACCGTGTACCTACGACATTCCGCAGCATATTGCATGTGTACCATTCGTTTTATAATATCGGCAAGCAATAGTACACACACACGCACACACACTTACCGCGCAATCACCCGGGGCAGCCAGTCGCCGCCGCAGTACTTGGCCAGCACCGGATCGTTGGTCGAGCTGCCGTCGTAGAATATTAAGTGGTCCCGTTCGCCGGTGCAGTCCGACCACGCTCTAATCGCACGGAACGTCTTGTTGAGACTGGCAATCGATCTGCTCTCGGGCACCGCAGCCGCATCCGCATCCGCAGCAGCATCAGCAGCGAATCCAACGGAGACGAGCACGCAAAATGTATATGTGTAAGGGCACACAGAGGGGAGGTCGAATTGTTGACATAAGTGCTTGTGTGTGGCGAAGGTTGTGGTGGCAGTTTCAGCTGTTTTTTTTTCCGCAACGTAAAATGCGGTTTGTGCAGTTTGGTTTTTCGATTACCACACACTTTCGCGCGCGATGCGCGGGGTTGTGTTCGCCAGTGCCGTCTTATGGTTTTCCGGGGCCCTGGCTCCAAAAACTGGGGCTCTTAAATTATGTATAAACTCAAATCAAGACTTTTATGGTCATTTTTGTTGTTTGTTTCTTTCTTTTCCTAAAAATAGTGTAATCCTCATCATGTATTTCTTCGTGTTTCAGAAAATAAATCGCCATTTACAGGATCCTGAGTTACTCTTCACCTTGCCTGAGAAAAAACCATTACGAACTACTGGAAATTTGCAATTTTTCGCGTTCGGGGCATCGCTCATGTTCGGTGTAAAAAAACATAAATTTGCGAGTGGAGCCTCATTGAATCGTAAGACGTGGCGACGCGTTACTGTGAGAAATAAACCTAGAAAAAAAATCATCGAGACATTTGACAATCGTAGTTTTTAATTCGCACGAGCTCAATTTTTTTAAAAAATAATAATAATATAAATATTCGGTCTCGGAGCCCGCGGACCTGGGTTGCCTCTGGCTAATGCCCTGTTGGCCATACACCAAAGACGGCAATGGCGTTCGCATGCACATCATTATACGCTATAATGGCGCCATGCGGGCAGCAGGCGCAGATCTGTCTGTCTGTCTGCTGGTCTCTTCGGCTACGCGGGCATTTGCAGAGATTCGTTCGCTTACCGCTTCACCAGCGCCTTGTGCGCGTTCTCCTGGCTGACGGCGATCATCGCGTGCTTGCACGTCGGCACCGTTTTCTCGCGTATCGTCCAGTAGCAGGTGACGTTGCGCGGATACATGCCCGGATAGTTGGGCGACTGCAGGCGACACTTCTTGCGGTAGCACTCGTCGATCTGGCGCGTGCAATAGGTGCCGGGCGTCACGCGTCCCAGCTCCAGCAGCTCGTTCGGCGAGCCGTAACTGTGTGCAGGTTTGTGTGTGTGTGTGTGGGGTGGGTGGGTAATTTGGTAAGCGATTACTAGAGAATATGCGCATGTGCGCTGAACAAGTTGGTGTCTAATACCTAATGAATTGTGACGCTGTGTGTGGCGTCTTTGTGTCGCTTCGTGTCGCCTCGTGTGGGAGTGTGTGCGTTCACGCAGTGCTCGAATTGATCAGCTCGACTTGCGTTATGGCCTTATGCAATTAGTCACATATAATGTAATCCACTGTCGATAATCCGCTTAACTGTTTCATATGTCTCTCAGTCTCTAGCTAATATGGTAGTTGCGATAGTTTAGTGTATGTGCTCAGCCGATAAATGAGAACGTTCTCGAGATAGACAGTTCACATGATGTGCTGCCGCTTATGATATTTGTCAAGTCGCTTTCAACGACAGTCGTCTGGGATATTACTCTATCTTTTCTGTCGTTTACCTTTTCACTGCAATCTCGCCGGCAGCAAGACCAACAGCGTTTCACTTTGCGGAATTAAAATACATTATTTAACAAGATGCTTTCCTTACCGCGCACGCTCTCTTTCTCTCTCTGTAGAGGAATCCGCACGGTATGTGCGTATTATATTGCACGAACACACACACACACACACACACACACACACACACACACACACGCACTCAGACGACAAATTGTTTAGGGAAATTGTTCGCGCGTACTTAACAGGTGACGCTTACAATTTGCATGTGCATGGTGCTTCAAAAACAGCTACTATTTATGCGCTTTATGCGCTTTCGAGTAAAAAAAAACGTTGTAGTTGACATAAATAATTGGAAAACTTTGTCTCATGTCTGCGCGCACA
This sequence comes from Exechia fusca, assembly GCA_024741255.1. Taxonomy (NCBI): domain Eukaryota; kingdom Metazoa; phylum Arthropoda; class Insecta; order Diptera; family Mycetophilidae; genus Exechia; species Exechia fusca. The sequence goes on along the minus strand of JANTBZ010059213.1, from coordinate 2,931 downwards.
CACACGGGGACGCGGTGCAGGCTGTGGTCGCCGTTTTGTTGGTTTATGTTACATTTTCTTTCTGTCGTCGACGACGCACGGCGACGCTCGCAATGTTCGACAAAGCACAGCATAACTTTTGTGCTAGCATCGGCTGCAACGTCGGAACAACACAACGACGTCTCGCTTCGTCTTGAATATCGTCGTCCTTATGTTTCGTGCAAAATTCTCGCAATTTCTCGCAAAACGAAAGCCACTTTAGCTATTTATCGTACGGCACACGGCACAGCATAATGCGCCTTGAGTCGCATCATATTCATGTGCATTATTATTGGCGCTCGTGTGTGCGGGTTTGTGTGTGTGCACCCGTTCCGTGTGCCATCTCAAACATAATCAAAAGGCGCACGCAAGCGATCTACAAAAATCAACATAACAGTTCGACATCAGCAGCAGCAGCAGAAGCCGGATACACAAACGTCGTCATCGTCGTCGTCGTTGCGCTGTGCAAATATCGCAGAGCACTGCACATGCGCATGTGTGTATGAATGCACACCGTCAAATATTACGGTGTTTTCTTTGAAAATCAAACACAGCCTGGCACAAAACCACGCACGGGTGCACACATCATTCCATCCGACATCCGACGTTGGCTTACACGCGCGCACACACACACTCACGCCAGAATGAACGGCTTGAAGACGGCATGCCGTTCACACACTCGCACAACACCTCCGCTTGCCGCTTGCAAGGATTGTGTGTGTGTGTGCGCGCCTTGCCGGGACGTGTCTGGCGGAAGCATTACGTAACCCTGAACCCGGTGATGTGGAGCGCTACTATGACGCAGTGCAGCAGCTCCGCGTCAGCATGGAAGTTGTGCACACACACACTAACACACACCCCGACTGGCTGCCTGAACGCAGCACCACACACTGCGATGCCGATGTTGCCGGCGTGTGCACCGCACGGTGCATCAGCTGCAGCATCATCCACATCCACCTGGCAACGCCGACGGAGCAGCGTGCAAATCTCATGCGCAGCGTGCGTGTTTGCACAAAATTATGAAAACAAACACACTGTCGAATAAATGGCTCTCACACTTACCGTACAATCGCATCCGATTGGCTGATGAACTTGTATCGGATGCGGAACTCAAAGGGTGTGGTCGCCTGCATTGGCGCATGGAAAACCTGCAACATAGTAGAACCAAAATCAGTTTCATACGAGACGCGATGTGTAGATAGTATTTGCATTTGCCGACAACGCGTTTCCCTAATGATGCCACATGTACTAGTATTCGTTGGGTGGAATATAAATAAAAGGAAAAGAAAAACTAGAACGGAAGGTAGGCGAGATAAACACGACGTAGCACGGAAAATATAACCAGATTTTCTGCCATTGCTGCAGATGTGAACCGGTTTGAACATTTCCATCCGGACACCGCATGCTTATGTTGTCGCTGCGTGCTGAGTACGTCGTTGAAGCACGACTAGAGTTGGCAATTTTCCGTGGTTCAGGAATTACCGGAAACGCTACAATACTCTGTACTGTACACATGCGAAAGTCTAATACGTAGTGCGACTAGTTCACAAAATAGTGCTAAGAAATAATTATATTTCCCCAACATTTTAGTTCCTGGCTGAGAATTCTCACATATCAGACATTGAATTTTGCATGCCCAATCACTTCTACTCTGAAATAGCAAATCTGATACACACGTAGTATTAAATGTATCATCAAGTGTATTGAAAAAATGAAATAGGATACACTAGACGTTTTATCTGATTTGTTTTCTTCAAAAACATACCACGATATACCATAACAATAGCATTAATTTTTTCAAGTGATTTCTAACGCTCCATCTTATGACCCTAGCCGGTTTCTGTGGCATCGGAAGCCTCAGTTGTGTAAACATCACGACACCAAGACAGAGCGCGATAACGCGAACGTGTCGCATTCGTCACACTTTTGTGCATTTATGTGTTTCCGGGTGTTCGTTTGCATATATGCTCATCTCCATCTCACGCTGAGCACACAAAGCACGCCTACATAAAATGTACTCTGTCCATTACAGTTCATGAGCGCAACACAAACGCGTCTAACTTCGGTTCGTCCACTCCGGCTCCCCGGAGCCGGCAGCCGGAGTCCGGGCGCTGGCACACACACACAGTCACACAGATAGCACACTAGCGAGTAGTGTCATCCTCACCGTCACGCTGCGTGCGCGCGCTCGCGTGCAGGATAACAAACAATGCGCACGCGCGCGCTTTGGTTCAAAAGCAACATCAACAGCACACATCATCATCATCATCAACAACATGCACTACTATGTAGAGTAAAGAGGTTCAAGTTGTGTCCCTCTTCTTGGAATTTAAAACTATGAACCCTGAGAATTTATTATCCTGATAAGTTATGAGAACATGCAGTAACATTGACATTGTCCAGTCTATTTTCATAAAGTATTATTATTATATTAGTACAATTTGTTTGGACTTGTGTTTGAATAAAGAAGCGCCATAGCGAAATATTCTGCAATTGATCATTCATTTTCCGTTTTTTAGTATCTCTTATTTCAATGTTTGTGTAAAAGTTGATTAGTAGGTATGATGTTTATTAATAAAAAATCGTTGAAAATATCTGGTTAAAATGCTCAGATCGAACATTTCTTATAATCTCTGGATTCATTGTGTTGAAATTATTTGAATGTAAATTGTACTTCAGTACGCATCAAAACATAGACGAGCACAAGACAAACATTCGTGCATAAATGGAAAATAAGCAATAAAGGCAAAATGTTGAGCTGTTATCTCGGTTGAATTCATATCAGTTTGTTTTTGCTCCTACCGATTTAACTCGTACGTGGTTGGTGAAAAAATATATGTGTATTATGTGTATTCCAAAACGTCAATCTCTCTCCGAATGAGCGAATCCCGGCGAATCCGGCGAAGAAAGCAC
>JANTBZ010059102.1:0-23867 GCA_024741255.1 Exechia fusca | reverse complement strand
GCCGCCTCCTCCTCCTGCTTCTTTTTGGTCTCCGCCTCCTTCCGCTGCTCCTCCTCCTCCGCCGCTATCTCCTCTGGCTTCTTGCGGTTGATGTAGTACTTCTGAACAAAGAACATAAGGACAAAGGGCAACGTGTTGCGGAAGAGAGGGGACACAAAGGTCACCAGGTTCATCGCCTGCACATAGAACCGCTGCTTGAAGGACATGGGGAAGCCGCTCGTGGCCAGCAGGCTCGACACGGGCTGTGAGAGACGCACCTTGAGCGTCTCCTTCCCCTCGACGAGCTCCGAGAGGGCGGCGTAGATGTCCTCCGTCGTCACCTCATCCGCCCCTTTGCTGTTCAAGGAATCCAGCTGGTGCACGATGCTGTCGTTACCGCCGACAAAGGCAAGCATGGCAGCCGGGGACGCCGTCATGTCCCGCGAGGTCGGTGTCCACACCCCACTCTTCGTGAGCGCCGCCGCGAGCTTGTTTTCGGCGTTCATGCACCAGTAGCCAGTCTGGAAGGAGAGGTAGGGCTGTGCGAGGAGTGCCGCCACATGCGCGTCCGGTGCCTGGGTGCAGTCCTCGCGCACCCACACGAGGCAGTTCTCACGGCACACGTCCATGAAGTCCGTCGCCGATGTCTCGCGCAGCCCGGCCATCCCGAGGTGGCGCTCCGGCAGGTGCGCTTCAAGGAACCGCGCTGCCTTGTTGTACGTCAGCGCCACCGCCGCGCCGATGTGGATGAGGCGGCAACTCTTCTGCGGAGTGGCGGCTGCTGCCGCGGCTTCGATGGCGGCCACGTCCCCGTTCTCCGTCACATCCGCCGGTGGCATGGGTAGTGCCTCGGTGGAGACGACGATGAACTCGGCCAAGGGCACGCTCTCGCCAAAGCGGTCCTTCACGTCCACCTGCATCTCACAGTACTCCTCCACGAACTCGAGCAAGATGTCGCGTGGCGCGCTGCGGATGGCGACCTGATCGTAGCGCATCTGCAGCGCCACGGGGATGGACTCGGAGTTGATGTTCGGGATGAGGACTCGCAGCGGCTGGTCAGCCGGGCGTGGTGCGCGCAGGTAGGCGAGGATGTCGTCCATCTGCGTCACCTCGAGTGAGGTGGTCTTCTGGAAGACATCGTAGTAGACGGTCATGACAAACTCGAGCAGGTGCTGAAAGATGTTACTGTTGCTGTTCTGCTTCGTGGCCTCCTGCATGCCCCACAGCGTCCACACCTCGCCGTCGACGATGGCGGCGACGGCCGGCTCGTTGCGGTAGCGAATGCCGAGATGCGCCAGCAGCTCCTTGCCCTCCACGCTGAGACCGTCGATGCGGTACATCTCCAACACCCCGGCCTCCACAAGGCTCGCCTGGTAGAGCGTCTCCCACGCGGTGCTGTAGAGGGGGCAGGTGCGACACTTCACCTCGTCGTAGACGTGAATGAGGAAGACGCGACCCCCGCGGAAGGCCTGCATCCGGCGCACCTCCGTCAACGTCGTCAGCGTCGCCGCCTTCGAGAAGATCGGGGAGGACTGGTGGTAGTAGTTGAAGAGCTCCGCCGGCGTCATCTCCTCCACGTTGGGCACCTCGCCCGGTACGACGCCCATCTCATCATAGTCCCGTCGCTTCCGCTCATCCGAGAGGACCTCGTAGGCGGTGTTGATCTTCTGAAACCGCTCCGCCCCCTCCTCGCCTACCGCTCACGCCGACATCCCGGCACCTTCCCCCTTCGACGCCACGCGGCTCTCAATCGGACGCCGCGTCTCACTCACGATCACCGGCGCACTTGGTCGTTGTTGTTGCTGTTGCCACAACTAGCCTCGTCAGGCCTATGCGTCCGGTGTCCGCTCGTGGCTCCCGCCGCCTGCTCCGACCTTTCAAGGTCTTCCGCACGAACCTCCACCTCCACTTAGCCAAGCCTAGCCTCCTGTATGCGCTCCGTCCGGGAAGTGATGTTGGCGATGCACTCCAAACGGGAGCGTTTGTGGAGCGTAACGTGTCTGGCGGAGTGGCTTGGGGGCTTGCTGCCGGTGGGGTAGAGGAATGGCGGAATCGGCTATCCTCGGGTTGCTGCCGCCGCTGAACGAACACTACACAATACAAATTGTGGTTATGTTTATGTTGGCGAAGATGATGGGATGTGTGGACGGGAACTCGGGATGGCGATGGCACGCAAAACTTACAATATTCCGGATGAAACGGCGCGGGAAGATCTGGACGATGATAATGGGGATATGGGAAGGGGGCCAGAAGAAAAATCGAATTCGCGATGACTTGCGCACAAACGGGACCGAGATTGCGTTTTCGGCGCGGCGCGATGAAAGTGTTGTGCTTTTGTGATGTGGTGGTGTTGTTGCTGCAGGATCGCGATCTTATTCTCTCATTCCTTCTGACATTTCACATTCATACCGTTCACAATAATACTCGCCCTACCGTGGCGATCTACTACTTCACTAGTTCTAAATTGTCGGTTAACGACTTATCGAATAAAACGGTCAAACAAAAGAAAAATAAATAAGTGACCATTACAACCTTTTGATGATTCATGTCAAATTCCTCAGGAGAAATCTTCTACAGCGTAGTCACGGTCCTGTTTTGTCATCAATTTGATTCAAAACCAAATTACATAGCAGCTCAACCAAATTACTTTCGCAGATTGTACAAATATTTGTAATGCAATAATTTTCAATTTCGTATGATTTGTTGTATTACAGGCTATCAATACTTTTCTTGTAACTATTAACAATTTAGATTGTTAATCAGATGCAAAGCAACATTCATCATAAAACTTGCACTTGCAAATCAACCGTATGGAAGTTATGCACACGAATTCCACAACTCATCATAGCAACGACTCTCCAAACCACAACACATCCAAATTCTCAACGCACAATTTTGCAAGTATTTTAAATCGAGTATGTAATTCATCCAGTTTATTGCGACACTAATCCAACCATCCTCAAACTCTCATTCCACAGCCACTCTGCCGACTCGTCGTCCAGCGCCTCCTTGCTCTCCTCCTTCACCCGCGTGTCGGCAAAGTATTTGCCGCTCACCGTCGCCAGCTCCGGATCCAGGGCGCAGGCCAGCTGCGTCTGCACTCCGGCCTGCGGCGACCGGAACATGAAGTAGTACACCGGCGACAGCACGACGCGCAGCACCGGATAGTTGCGCTGCAGACCCGTTCGAACGGTGCCCGGATGCACGGCGTACGCCGTCACTCCGGTGCCCGCCAATCGCTTGGCCAGCTCGCGCGTGAACAGCACATTGGCCAGCTTGCTGGCACAGTACGCGGGCAGCGGAGCGTACGACAGTTCGCTGTTGAGATTGTCGCGCTGCAGTTTGGCGTAATAGTGCCCGTCGCTGGAGACGGTCACGATGCGACTGGGCGCCGACGCCTTCAGTGTGTCCAACAGCAGATTGGTGAGCAAAAAGTGGCCGAGATGATTGGTACCGAATTGCAACTCGAAGCCGTCAACGGTCAGTTCGCGCTTCGGAATCGACATGATGCCCGCACCGTTGACGAGAATGTCGAGGCGCGTCTCACGACGCTTGAACCTATTGATGATGAGTAGACAATTGAATATGGAATTGTAAGTGTCGGGCAATTACAGAATAATTGCATGCAATCTTACTCCTCGGCGAAATCTCGCACTGATTGCAGTGAGCTCAAATCCAGTTTCAGCACAAACAATTGTTGGTTCTTGGTCTCGGCCACGATTTCGTCGCGAGCCGTCTGTCCGGCTTTCGTGTTGCGGCACGCCATGTAGACACGTGCGCCGCGACGTGCGAAATCCAGCGCGTTTTCGCGACCCATGCCGGCATTGGCACCGGTGATGATGGTCACCTTGCCATCGATTCGCACGTTCTTGGTGAATTTGTTACTCTGGCACACCCTGTGTAGAATGACAAATCAAAGCATAGTTGAAGAATAAAAGTGCAATATTGAAGGATTCCGTTGAATTTACATGATTTATGCTGGTATAGGACAGTTTGTGCGGAACTGTGGCAAGTATGATGAACGTGACTGATGCCTCTTGACTGCGTTTGCTGAATAATGAACCTGAGGTATTTATACAAGAACCGTATATACATATGAATTTTCGTAGATTGTACCTTTCAAGCACCAATTCATAAGTATATGTTTCTATGTACCATCCAAAAGCTTTCAGAATTATAACCACAACAAACACCTCAATTATTCTACTAAAGCTAACACAGACGGTGCATTCTATGACCTGTATATTGTACCATCATTCCCTTTATTAACGTCATGCCGTAATGGATATTCGAAGAACATAGAGGGTTAAATATATGAGAATCATTGTTCTTTTCTTCACCTACACGTGCTTCGAATATATAGCACGTTGAAGCTTACTTCTAACCGACAAGGTGTATACATAGACCCCTCCGCTGACTCGTTCTCAAACGCGACCTAGACTACGTTTGTATGTATTGGCTGAAATATCGCAGGTAAGCATGACATGACAGTTTTTTGTGCCACAGTCACACCGACTCACAGTGTTCCCAAAAACTGATAAAATGAATCGATGATGCAATTTCAGTACAACATACATATTTACCAACGTTCTCCGATAAGAACATTTCCAAATTTGTCTAATCTAGAACTACGGTTATTATCGAATATATAGATAACAATTCATATAATTGTAAATGACATCGTTTCTGATGATAAATATACTATCATCAGCTATTACTTGGACAAGTAATCATAATTTCCATCCTGACACAATGTGCTAGTTAGTTAGGCGGTAACATCGGACTATGAAATATTATATATTACTAGCCGGCCCAGCAATCTTATAAAAGTATAGATGCCCTCAGTCGAGCTTCTTGAATCAGCAATGCTCTTGAAATGCTTGAATACGTTATTATTTCATCCACCGTTCGCATAAGATTTTTTGTGAAATATTGAACAAATAATACATTTATGTCATTCTCGTGTCTGATAGCTTTGATGCATATCGTACAGGTATTTATCCTTTTCACAATTGCCGACGGCCCTGAACCATATTTCAAAATTCCGGCTCCGTCATGTTCTAATCCACTTGATATCGAAGGTAAACCCGAAGAATCATAAGGATCGGACGATGTTCAGGATACGTTATTCGTGGTCTAACATTTTTTTGGGTCATTTATATATAAGAAGATGTGTACAACATTTTCATTTAACTAGAAACAAATTTAAATCCGTATCAATGGATTCAACTAAATTTAATTGAAATTAAGTTATAATTCTAGAATATATTTCTGCTGTCATGTACTTCTACATCAACTAAATCAATCAGAACAATCAACGACAGCATTCTAGGTATTTCAGGTACAATTATATTTCCAATTCCGTCCACTCTACTTCTTCACACCGGCCACCAACTTCTCACTGTACTGCCACAGCCACTCGGCCGCCTCGTCGTCCTGCGCCACCTTCGTCTCCTCGATCACCCGACAGTCGGCGAAATACTTTCCGCTAACCTCCGCGAAATCCGGATCCACCGCCACCGCCAGCTGCGTCTGCACGCCCGACTGCACCGTCTTCATCAGCAACACGCCCAGCGGCCGCATCAGCGCGTTCAGAATCGGATGGTTGCGCAGGAAGTCCGTGTTCACCACACCCGGATGCAGCGAGTTCGCCACCACTCCGGTGCCGCGCAAGCGCTTCGCCAGCTCGCGCGAGAACAGAATATTGGCGAGCTTGCTCTGCGCATACGCTCCCAGCTGGCTGTACGAGCGCTCACTGTTCAGGTTGTCGCGTTGCAGCGACTTCGCTTGCACGTGCGCCCGACTGGACAGATTGACGATGCGCGCGGGCGCCGATCGCTTCAGCGTGTCGAGCAGCAGCGTGGTGAGCAGGAAGTGGCCGAGATGATTGGTGCCAAATGTCATCTCGAAGCCGTCCGCCGTCAGCTGGCGACTGTCCATCGTGACGCCGGCATTGTTGATCAACAGGTCGAGTCGTTGCTCGAGGCTCTGGTATCTGTGTAATTAACCATAATTCCAGTTAATCAGCTGTAGCGATAACCATATGCCATTCGAACAGACTCACTTTTTCACAAAGTCGCGCACCGATTGCAGCGAGCTCAGGTCCAACTTCAACACTTTCACGTTCGGATTTTTAGTCTCCTGGACGATTTGATCGGCGGCCGCCTGACCGGCAGCCACATTGCGACAGGCCATATAGACACGGGCGCCGCGACGCGCAAAGTCCAGAGCGGTCGCCCGGCCCAGGCCGGTGTTGGCACCGGTGATGATGGCCACCTTGCCGTCCAGACGCACGTGCGCCTTCTCGAATCGGCCGCCCTGGAAGTAACGCCTGGAAGGTCCGTCGATCGCGATCGGATATGCAATTAGTATTAATTCAAACTGTACTCGGTTGTAACGCACGCAGCATATGCATTTAGAATAGAAAGGTCATACCAGATTGAGTAGAGAGCGATTGCGCTCACAGCAATTACTGCTGTGTAGCATTCGAGAACACACATCGCTGCGATCGGTTGTGGTGGCTGACTGTGATGATAAAAATGTAGGAAAAACGTATGTAAACAGTTGAGCGCTTGAATGTGCGTGCAGCTGGCTCGACAGATATGACTGAACTGGAAACGTTTATCGTGCGAGTCGCACATTTATAGCCGGTATACTGAAATCAGCTGCTGGGCTTGTGTACGGGTACTGTACGATACGATAATGTGCATGCTTCGGGAATATTGATAACAGTCTGACGAAATGCTGAGTAATGGCATTTTCCGTTCAATAAGTATTTATTGCCAACAAGTATGTAGTGGTTTTCCGACTATTCGGTTGTATTTTTTCTAGTATTCAAAATATCCATCTTAATTCGAATTTGGTACGTTACATGTTTATCACCTTATTCTACTTACTCAAATTGCTCCTAACGAAATCACGAACAAATACTAGATGAGGAAACTCTTTCACGTACATATGTGGTAGGTTCGACCTCTCTACTCTTTCACATCAGCAATCAACTTTTCACTGTACTGCCACAGCCATTTGGCCGTCCCATCGTCTTGCGCCACTTTACTCTCCTCAGTCACCCGACAGTCGCTGAAATACTTCCCGCTAACATCCGCCAAATCTGGATCAACGGCAACGGCCACCTGTGTCTGCACACCGACCTGCATCGGTTTCATCAGCGGTCGAAGCAACACACTCAGAATTGGATAGTCGCGCCAGATATTCGTGTACACCAATCCCGGATGCACCGAGTTCGCTACCACGCCGGTGCCGTGCAAACGTTTCGACAACTCGCGCGTGAACAGAATATTGGCCAGTTTACTCTGCACATATGCACTGAGCTGGTTGTACGAGCGTTCACTATTCAGGTTGTCGCGTTGCAGCGATTTCGCATGCACGTGTAACTGACTGGAGAGCGTGACAACGCGACTAGGCGCCGAACGCTTCAGAGTGTCGAGCAGCAGCGTGGTGAGCAGAAAGTGGCCGAGATGATTGGTGCCAAATGTCATCTCGAAGCCGTCATCGGTGAGTTGGTGACGCTTCATTGTGACGCCAGCATTGTTGATCAAGAGGTCGAGACGTTTCTCGAGGCTTTCGTATCTGATTTATAATAATACCGGTTATTTAGTTGTGACGATATATACATGGGCTGATAAAAGTAATGAGAGAAACTATGAAGGACCAACATTTTTTATGAACACTTTTAAATATTTCGACTAGAACAGAATCTGGAGGACAATTTCTTAAGAAATCTTTTAGTTCCAGCGACACTTCTACCTCGAACTTGACTCGAAATGTCGTTTTCTCTATATTTCAAAAATGTCGCTCCGTATGAAACAAAAAATGCAATTACATACTTCCAAACTAATGAAAGTTTGAGTAAAAGATCTTTTATGGCTGGCAGAAAGATTACTATGATCAGATTTATATTTTACCTTTATCAAAAATGTTGTTCAAGATTAATCAGTCCATGTAGTAACATAGGATATCGTACACTTACTGCTTCACAAAGTCGCGCACCGATTGCAGCCGGCTCAGATCCAATTTCAACACGTGCACACTCGCATTGCTCGTCTCCTGCACAATTCGATCGCGTGCCGCCTGTCCGGCCTCCACATTGCGACAGGCCATATAGACACGGGCGCCGCGACGCGCAAAGTCCAAAGCGTTCGCCCGACCCAGGCCGGTATTGGCTCCGGTGATAATGGCCACTTTGCCATCGAGGCGCACGTGGGCTATCTCGAATCGTCCGCCCTGGCGGCGGAGTCGCCTGGATTGTCAAGAACGAGTGCAATTATATCCAAGCTGTACAATACTGTATGGAAAGCTGTTATAGAAGGTTACGGAAAGATCATACCGAATCGTGTAGAGTGCGATTGCGAATAAAGCAATAACTACGATGCAACAACCAGGAACGCACATCGCGGCTGAAAATTGTGTATGATTAAATGTTAAATACACGTGAACGACGCATCGATGCGTATGCTAGATAGATAATAATCGAACTGAAAACGCTTATCATGCGATTCGTTTATATACGCTCGAATCAGATCGCAAAGCGAGCGTTCTTTGCACGGTGAAATAAATTATGTGCATCTTGAATATATATTTGTTCAATTAATATTTTTCATATTTAATCGTTGCACGCTGTACACACATAAAACGCAAATATGCGGTAGGAACAATTCAATTCTGCAGTCTTGTTTTAAATTATAATTATGCTACTTACCCACCCACCCTATTTTCCACCCACACGCACACACTGTCGAGCTGCGAGCTGTTACGACTAAAATATACATAGTAAACGAATATGAACGTCGTAATTCAACGATATGTATAGTATTTGAGTATTTGTCGCACGCAACATTGTAAGTATATTGTTCTCATTGATAGCCATGCGATATTCATTATTCATACCATACTTACATATTCACGGACTTCTAGCACTTATGTCATAACCATGGATTTCATTTGTATACAACGACGTCCAACGTTAAATATTCATAATTCAGATTCTTGTAGTAATTAAGTAAGTAACGATACACTTGTTGTATTTAAAATAATGTATCGAACCACCAAAACAATGTTCATTTTTGTTCTAAAAATTTATTTGTAACACCCAGCGACTAGCGTTCAACATCTTTCCTATTACATATTCGCACATAGCTCTTCATTCTCCGGATCGCCAGTCCCGCATCCAATGCCCACTACAGCTGACTCTTCGCCGCCACCATCCGCTCGCTCTGCTCCCACAGCCACGCCGCCGTCGCATCGTCCTGCGCAGCCTTCGACTCCTCCTTCACCCGGCAATCGGTGAAGTACTTGCCGCTCACCCGCTCCAGCTCCGGATCGACGGCCAGCGCGATCTGCGTCTGCGCCCCCGAGCGCGGCGTCTTGCACACCAGAAAGCTGATCGGCCACAGCACCAACTGCAGCAGTCCCGCGTTGCGCGCAATGCCCGACCGCACGGCGCCCGGATGCAGCGAGTTCGAGACCACTCCGCTGCCCTGCAGCCGATTGGCCAGCTCTCGCGAGAACAGCACGTTCGCCAACTTGCTCTGGTTGTACGCGCTGTAGCGGCCGTACGAGCGCTCCCCGTTCAGATTGTCTCGCTCCAAATCGCCGGCCATGTAATGGGCCAGACTGGCCACCGTCACGACGCGACTGGGCGCCGACGCGCGCAGCGTGTCCAGCAGCAGCGTGGTGAGCAGGAAATGGCCGAGATGATTGGTGCCGAACTGCATTTCGAAGCCGTCGGCGGTGAGCTGCCGATCGGCAATGGCCATGACGCCGGCATTGTTGATCAGCAGGTCGAGTCGTTGCTCCTTGCGCTGGAATCTGCGTGGGAGGGAAAGCGTGGATTTATAAATGGCACTTCATCTTCCTGAGTGCAAGTCCAGGATTTATAGTTAAGAGTGAAAACCAGTGTATAGCTCAAGCACTAAGGTTGTTTTGCCGTCGGTGCTTTCGATGAAGATGTTTGTCAAAATATGCTAGTTTTGTACACATTGGTTTATCTAGTCTAATTAAAAAACGTATTATGCATTATGCACGTATTATGCATTTGCAATTTTTCTTAACGGCACCCAAATTCGAACAAAGATCCCAGGCGAACGTTCTGGATGTTGCTTTATTTGAATGACAATTAAGAATGCAGGGCCCCGAAGTTAGCCCGCGTCGACTGCGTTTTTTTACACACGTAACTAATGTTCACTTCCGCGTTGCAATTTGAAAACATTTTGTCAACTCTTGAATGAATTGAACGTGAATTGTAGGAAACGTAAAATACAAAAAATACGCACATTTTTTTATTTTCAATCGGGCTATAGGCCCCCAGCTATATAAAGAAAGCCAAACAGTCATGTTCTTTTACAGACGGTACGGAAAAGAATATGTGAAAATATGTTTTTGGGCAGTCAATTTTTTACACGTTATATCTCATCTACACCAATCTCTCACTTTTCTTAGGACGGGCATAATCTTAATCAATTTTTGTTCATGGTGCTTGTGGCTGAAAGAAGTTCCAACGTTTTGCTATCATACCTTTCACATAGTGAAATGGTTATGCCGATAGACGACATTTATGACCAAAATATGTGAATTTTACTTTCAATTGGTCATATACTCGTCAAGATTCAGCACTTATATGTCTCCAACAAGTGAAAAAGCAGAACAAGTGAAAAAGACAAGGTGTAGGTCGATATTACATTTATGTTAATTAGCCCTTCATGAAATGTCCAGCTGACATTGGTGTAGATGTGGTAGATGTGAAGATGTGGTACATGCAAATAACGACGTTTTCAATATGAATTAAACAGAACGCAAAACGCTGGAAATACACGTCGATACACTTTCTTATTTCCTACCTTGATATAGGCCCTAGGCCCGGGGTCCTTCGTGTCACTCTATTGTATAACTACACCTTTTCACACCGGGATCCGGTTACCACACCTTCTCCATGGCAAATACTCACTCGGCCACGCAGTCGCGCACCGACTGCAGCGAGCTCAGGTCCAACTTGAGCACGTGCACGTTCGGATTGTTCGTCTGGCGGCGGATTTGCGTGCACGCCTCGTTGCCGGCGGTCAGGTTGCGGCAGGCGATGTAGACGCGGGCGCCGCGCTGCGCAAAGTCGCGAGCGGTCTCGAGGCCGATGCCGCCGTTGGCGCCGGTGACGATGGCCACTTTGCCGTCGATGCGCGTCTTTTTGGTGAACTGGCCGCCCTGGGCGTAGCGCCATCCGAGGTACAAGGCAACGGCGGTTCCGGCGATCGCAGCCATTACAATGAGAACAATCACCCAAATTTCGAGCATATTCAAATGCGACCGTCTGCGTCGACGAACTGTAACAGAATGGACGTTTTTTCTCAGACACAGGTCACCTATACACTTCTCACATGGCTATGTGCTGCTCAAGAGGCACGCGGTGTATCGAGAATGATGACACAGCACTTTTGCATAAGTTTTACCCCACTGCAGCGTGACCTATCTTCTATGTATACCTTTATATGGTACCACGAATTGATAAAACATGACTAACGATCAATGGTGGCATACATTTTTAATCAGCAGGGAAATTCAGAATTACTTGCCCCAGCATGAAATCCCCTGGCCTAATGGGCGTACAAGGGCATGGGTACATTTTTCCGTTCTCGATAGTTGTTATCGAATCGGTCTAATGATGGTATGCTATGAAAACTAGCCGACATAATACGTGAGATTAAAAAAATGTGTTCTTGCTGCTGCTCTGGCTAATCTTGTTCAATATGAAAAAACTTACATAGTGTATGCATAGTTTATATACACTATGCATAGTTTATATACACTATGCATACACTATACGTGTTTTATATGTGTTTTCAACAGGTAAATGGTATGCCGTTAGGAAATGATTTCGAATATTTCTCTCCATTCGATAAATCCGTGTTTTGTGTTTGGTTGAAAGACGATTACTCTTCAATGGAGTGACATAAGACAATGCACATATACTCAAATGAAAGGTAATAGAACAAACAGCGCACAAATCTCATCATCAGAATAAATTACAAAAATAGCTTCGAAACTTTATAACCCAGTGCATGTATTAGTTAATTCTCCTACATGACGGCAATCGTGAAATCGTCATTGGAACGATGCTGTCGTTATTCTTGTTTGGCGTATGCAAGCTATTTTCGTTCCAGTATCGAGCTTTGCGAATTTATAATTAGCAGATACGAGTTTGTATATAAAATGCAGTGTCGAGTCGAGAGTCGAGTCAGATCAGCAACAACCTTCAAGCCGTAATTACATATTTTCACTGCACCAGAGAACACGGAAATATTGAGTCATCGTATCAGTGTAAAATCAGTTACATTACAGTATATCAGACAGTGCGATTCAAATAATGGCTATCAGTCGTGGTTGGAAAATTGCTGCAGGTGTTGGAGCCGGACTTGTTGGAATCATGTATTTGCGGTAAGAATATATAAACAACGTTGTATACCTTAAGCCAGTATAACACATTCAACAAACTTTTGCATCTTCAGGAGAAACGCATTTGATTGCCAGAAAAACTCGGCGCGTTGGGTTCGAGTAGATGCAGACGGCAAGATTATTCCGTGGAGGCAATGCAAGAAAGAATCGCCACAGCAAAATCTTAAGCTGGAAACTAATAAGCCGGTTTCAGGCGAACAATTGGAATAGACTAAATATAATATGCAGTGATAAAAAAATATGAAAAGCGTTCATAGTTGTCTTTATGTTATTTCACTATTAATAAGTGTTTATATAAAAAAAACAAATCCATATTCTGTATCGGTTGTCCATGTGCATATCTTTGTTTGTGATGCAGGTGGCAGGTAACCAGTAACAACCGTATTATGTATTGTTGACTATCATTGCTAGGGGTGAACGCGTTGGGCAGAGATGTGTTCTACAGTCAATATAAACAAATACTAAAAATTTACGTATCGCATATTCGATGAACCCATTCAAGTTTGATGATACCTAATGCTGCGGTGCGATCAAATACTATCGCGATCTGGCATCGTTATGCTAGAGTGCTAGAGTATATAGCTGGAATTATATCGAGAGAACAGCGTCCATGCATTCCGTATCATATGCTGCAGATCAACACACAGGAACGAGAAACGAATGAATGACGTAATGCCCTATATTCATGAGTTTTAGAAATGCAAGAATGTTCGTGAGTTATTAAAGTCATGCTAAGCAATGCGATGTTATACGTAAATAAACGTACTGTATAGCATAGCATTGAATTATAATTACTAACTATGCTCTTTTGAATATTTAAACATTTTCCAATACAATTAATAGTAACCGATTCAAATGACTATTATTCATTTGAGCATGTTATGCTCATCAGTAGCATAGAGGTATCTTCATGATTATCTTGTATAGTTGCCTCTACATTTGATTGGAAAGATGATGAAATTCATATTCATATAGATGTAAGCTAAGTCTTGATATTTCGATGAAGCTTCTCTCATACAAACATACTACTCAGCTTTAGGCTTGAGTATACACGCACATCTCTAGATAAAGCGCGCACCTGATATCAACATCAAAACACAATAAGTTCAAGTCACTGACCAGACCAACGGGTAGTATATCGCTGACATTGTAGCTGCACAGACGCCACATTCGAATACCGGCGATTGGTACCTGTATCTGCTCATCACCCCTTCGAAGTATATAAGCAAAGTTAATCGCCGAAATGGCACGCGGTCGTTGTTGGAAACTTGCTGTCGGCATCACAGCTGGTGTATTCGGAGCAATCTACGTGAAGTAAATATCATTTGGTGTCATTAATAAAATTGTGTGGTTCATTAATTTGTTTTAACAATAATTACTCTAGGAAAGCGTTATTCGATCCGCCTCCAGTTGGTAATTCGTCTGACACGTGGAACCAGAACGATTCTGATAGATATCGGAGGCGATACAGAAAAGACCGGCAACAAGGCGAACCAAAATTGGAAACCGTAAAAGAGTTTGATTAGAACATGATAAATAAATAATATTTAGTAATAGTACTCACTCTTTTGAATAACATCTTGAATTTAAATCATAAACATAAAGCATGTATGATATATTGGTAAGCTGATTTACTTTTTAAAGTTTAGTGTTCGAGCCCATCCCGCAATTGGAACATTTATCACACTTTGGTTTATAAAATACTCAATCTTCACATAAAGTAGATTACTTAGAAGAGGAGGTCACGCACGTGTCGTTACAGATCATAGATTCTAGAGGCAAAATGAAGATACCCGCCTAAAAGGACTTGCCAATGCTCCCTGTGGCCGAAGTCAATAAACATAATTTAATCATCCTAGAATACGACGGTTCTGGCCGTTCACCTGAATAAAAAACGGTCGTAATTCTCTCTCCGCAACCGTATATGAAAAATGAAATAGGAATATGCCGTTTATGCCTTAACGTTTCTCTAACGCATTTTTGAAAGTACTACACTTATTGTGGGTGTTATCATTGTTGTTTAATTTTATTAATTTTTTTCATGAAACAAAAATGCCATAATTTCCGTTTTATGGTCACAAAATGAAGAAGATAAGAAATTCCAATATGATTTTCTTGTAGGGTAGTGTTTATTGTTGTATATTGGTTTTTTGGTATGACGGATCGCCTTCGATCAAATATCCAGTGCATATCGCTAATTTATTCGCTATCCCTCTTGTCATCGGGGCGGCGAGGACAGTAGTATTTCCTGTGTAGAACGAGAAAAAACATTGGTTAGTTACATACAAAATTGTCAAAGGTTTTTGAATATGTTACTAACCCCAGCTTATAGAGTCCATACACGGCTGCGGCCACGACAACAATCATACCAAGGCGCGGGCAGCGGTGCGGCATCACTTGACACATCGTGTGGGAAGTCATTGTGCTCAGGCGCTGTGATCGACTTGCTTAGAGATGTATCTGCAGTATTATGACTGACAACCATGCATGCATGCTATATTTATATTCGCTGCGCATTTGCTCCACTCAGAGCCAAAGGTGAACAGTCGGTCGCAAATTGATGAAACACAGCCGCAACGATCGCTAGAACATTCGCACGAACGGTTTGCGGGTTCAGTATAGCGTTTGCATCATGTTTTGCAATAGCTGCAAAACGACTTTATTGAAGTGGGTTTTCGATATCAGTGGGGTTGGCCGCGTACGCATAATACTGAAAGTAAAGGTAATAGATAACACCCGATGTTTTCCGCCAGTATGTAAACTTTATTACATTCAATGTTTCATCATTCAAATATTATCAGTCGGGTTTTCCGGCAATCTGACGACAGCACACGCTTCCGTCAGGCCGGTTCGCACCTTGATGCGCTTTTCACTCGACTTCGACGGCAGTTCGTCAGATTTCGCTTGGGCAGCAACTGGTCTGGCCTCATGATTCATCACATGCAAATCGAACTTGCGTCGATTTACCGTTGAGAATTTGCAGGCCTCGCACTTGAACACTAAGTCGGGCGCCTCGTCCGGGTGCTCGCGCAACAGGTGACGCTATAGTTGGAATGATCCGAATTTTCACGGTATTAGCATTTTTTTACATTTTATGTCGTTTCCGATATAAATTTTGTAAAACTATTTATTTTCAAACGTCTTATTGTTTTGTTAATTATGTTAATTGAGATAGAAAACTTTTGGTAACTATATTGCTCAGCTCAAGAAGCCACATATATTGTGATTGTCTATAAAATAAGTACAGCCAATGTAAAAGTCGACAAAATCGCGGAGATGCGAAATCGCACGGGGCAAACTTGCGCACGTGAACTACAACAACGTTTTCTCAGTATTCCATCATAATCAATTGTTTCTTAAACTTCATACACTCACCGCATATGTCGTACTCTGAATGCTGCCGTACGCACAGAACGGACACTGATACAGCATCGCTGCTTTCTTGCCACCCTCTGCATCGACCGTCATCGCATCGGCCGCATCCTCCGCAGTCCGTTTCCTCCCCACCTGCCCACCTGCTCCATGCGTCCGCCGATGCCTGCGGAACGCATTGTGATCGTTCGTCTCGTACGTACAGTCCGGGCAGCGGCACAGCCGTGCCGGTCCGCCGTTCGCTCGTGACTCGTGGTTGCGCTGGTGCGTCCGGCGTGCGCCCACCGACGAGAACACCACCTGGCACTGGTCGCACCGGAACTCGGCGCCGCCCTCGTGCAGCGAACGCTCGTGGTTGCGCAGATGGCGCCGGCTGTAGAACAGCCGGTCGCAGTGCCGGCACCGGTGGACTTTCGCCGAGGCGACGACTGCGGATTTCTGCGGCGGGTCTGAGGCCGCCGTTTCCACGTTGTCTGCGGAATGAGAAAAACGAATCTAATTGAAATATATACCTAATCATTTTAATCATTAGATAACACTAGATCCCATCACAGTATTAATCCCTTTTTATGCATACATTGTGATAGTTTAATACTGGGATTTGGTTATTCAGTCGATGCTGGATTCGTTTGATGGTTGAGGAAAGGAAAGGAAAGGTGAGGCCTTGATCTTCAACATAAAACTATTTTCCAAAAACACTGCACTGTTGAAACTGTCGATGTTTGTGCCAAAAAACGATAATTTGCGGGAAGTGGAAAACTGGGTTATGGATTGCCAAAGTGGAAGGTCGACAAAGATGTATTTGTGATGTGATCAGCAGGAGGAATTGGTCAAAATGGTCTTAAAACAGACCCAACTGTTGAATCCGTCGTACCCAATTCATTCATTTTAACCACAATTTGATCAAAAGCAGCAGAAATTTGATCGAAGTCACGGCAAAATAGCAACATTTTCCATGCGAATTTTTCGAGCGCATTCAGACAAATCGGTCAATATAACGATCACTGGAGGTGAAGGATTCTAGTGTGAGATCCACACATTCACATTATGATAGACTACATGTCTAGCTAATGATGACAAAATAACGATCATGATATTCCTGATAGTTTTCTTATAATAGCCATCAGAATATGACGAAAAATCTCTATTTCAAACTATCGCTACTGATAGACAATTTTCTGAGAACATGTTGAAAAATACAACATTCGCAAACGTCTCCCGAAGGCCATCCAGGAACCCAACTTGTTATTATGAATTCGGAAGGTATTTTGCTTCGATGTTGTTAGAAGCTAGCAGCGAATGTTAATCCTGTTTTATTCCAAAAGTTCGAACTTACCTGGTGCCTGCATCGGCCCGTGCGTGCGCCGATGGTTCTTCAGCTGCTTGGAGTTCTTGAACGCCTTGTCGCAGCGATCGCACTTGTAGTTGCGCTCATCGGAGTGGATGCGCGCGTGCGTGTTCTGCAGTCGCGATCGGATCGGCGTCTTGAACGAGCACAGCGTGCAGCTGTACAGCTCCATGTCGATGGTGTGCTGGCGCCACAGGTGCGTGTGCAGCGTGTTCCAGTTGCTATAGACGACGGTCGGTGCGGGCTGGGCGGTTGAACATTCCGGACAGATGATCGAGGAGGTGGAGGCGCCTCCGTGACAGCGCTCGTGGTAGGTGAGGAGGGTGGCGGAGCGGAATTGCATGACGCAGTTGGCTTGGGAGCAGCGGTGGCGATCGGGAGGTGATGAGGAGGAGGAGCTGGAGACTTGAGGGTCACTGGTCCCTGGCGGAAGACTGTCTGCGTCTGTGTGAGGTGAATTTTAATATAGTTGAGGCATTGTGGTAGATCGAACATCTGCAATGCAATGACACATTTTTACTATTCCGTGCCGAAATCGAAATATGAATGTTTTCAGAACATATAGAACAGATACATTTGTTTAATTCAAATTGGAATGAAGTGGTTGATTAAATTGAGAAATTATTTTATCAAGTTTCAGTACAATATAAAATAACTTACCTATTTTCCGCCTCCCCTTCGGTCGAGCTCGTGTCACTGATGCCTTTTTCAGTGATTTTTTATTCGGATTTGTACCCGAATCAAGCACCTCTTTCGACTGATGATCTGCTGCGTCAACTGGACTCTTCTTCATCAGATTATTCACCACGTAAATTCGCCCTTTGGGTGTCGCCGGCTGTGCTTCGGCATCGCCGAAAACAACAGCAGGCTCCAAAACCCCAACTTCTTGCTCAGACATCTGTGGTTGGTGAATCGGTACAAGCGGAGGCAGCGGTGGCGACAACTGCGGCGCCACCTCGACGACATCCGGCTGCAACTGCTGGATCTCGGGCTCATTGGTCTGAACAACCTGCCCACCTTCTTCATCGTCACCAATCCCTATCTCCTGCGCACACGCCAACATCATGTTCTCATCGAATTCCCGTGTGTACTCCAACATCGAATTGTCGCTCAGATTGATGGTCGCCGATGGCAATGTGTCATCGAGCTGATGAAGCAGATGCTGTTGCTGATGCTGCATTGAAGTGCCATCTTCGAAGATCCAATCCGAACCCGTTGATGTACCAAATGCTGCCTTGCATTTGCCATCGGATTTCCGTTCTTCAGACGAGCCAAAAGTGCCCTCCTCCTCGATAATGGCAACATCCTCGTTGAGAGAATCAGAGTCCGCAGCCACGTCCTCTTCATCCGCAACCGACATCGCCTCGACTTGGATAACGGCCGGATTCGCTTCGAAATAATCCTCCGAGTACGTACTATATTTGCCCAGCTCCTCACCACCCTCATTCCAGCCATCCGCCGTTTCCGCACCAGCCGCCGCATTCGCCGACTGCTGCAAATCCTGCAGCACTGCATCAATCGAACGCGGCGTATTCTGAAATGCCGTGCCGGCATAATCAGTGTAAACCCCTGCGCTTTCGTCGGCATCGTCCAACAGATCGATGACCGGTTTCTTGGACTCTTCGCGCAGCTGAACATCTTCCAATGGCGGAGGAACAGGAGGCGGCTGCTGTTTCGACGGCTGCACAGCAGCAGGAGGCGGCGCCGGCTCCTCCTGAAAGTTCTCAATCAGATTCTGCACCTCATTCAAGTTCATCAGGTTCAGCTCGTCGACGGTGCGCAGATGCAACGTGCCCGACTTGGTGGCGGAAGCGGCCTCGTCGATGCGAATATTCAGCGTGGACAGGCGCGTCTCGGACTCCTTGTTGATCGTTTCGGGGTTGAGGTTGAGCTCCTCGACGGTGCGCAAGTGGAGCAACGAGTTGCGAGGACGAGTGGGAGGAGGAGGAGGAGCGATAGGAGAAACGGCTGGAATTTGTGCTGGCTGCGCCGGCGGTTGGAAAAAGTGGCTGCCGGAAGAAGTGGTCTGCGTAGTGCTGGAATTTATGATCATCGGTGTCGTCGAAGTGGCATTGGTTATCGTGTAGCATGGCTCCTTCAAAATATCAATGTTTCGAATGAAAATCTGATTGCGCGCCGGCGCCTCAGTTCCGCTATGGCGTCCGTGCTGGCCGCTGCAGCTGCTGGGCAACGGCAGTGGCGTATTGTTGTCCAGTAGGCGCGGCGATGTGGACAGAATATTCGTGGGGAATTCGGTTCGACCGTTCAGCGAAATTGCGTACGGACTGAGCGTGTTCGTCTGATGCACGAACAGCGGTTCTTTAAGAATGTCCACGTTCTTGATGAATATCTTGCCCGGTCGCCGTGGCGGCTGCAGAGCGGCATCGGTGTTGGGAGGAGATCGTAGCAAAGGCGTTGCAGATGAACCGGCATTGTACATGGGATAATTCAAGAATCCTCGATTCAATGGCGCCGACAAATCGTATATCGAGGACAGCTGGCAATCGCCCAGACTGGGGAAAGTTTGTTGTGGCTGTGGCGGCTGGGGCAGTGGAATCAACTGCTCCGGTAGCGGTGGCGTCTCCACCAGATCGACGATAGCATGCTGCTGCTCCGGCTGCTCCGTCTGCTGCTGCTGCTGCTGCTGCTGCTGGTCCTGCTGCTGATGCACATTCTCCGCATGCGACATCCGGATGAACGACTGCGGATTCTGCAGCAGCATATCGTCGTGCTTGACGAATATCGTCGGCTGTATGACGTCTTCCGTGCACTCGGTTTCGTCGTAGTCGTCGTCGATCAAATCGATGAAATCGTCCGGATCGAGTTGCTCATGGTAGTCGTCAATGGAGACGCCATCGACGATGTGATTTGCATCGAATCCATCGCCGGTGAAGTAATGATCGGTGGCCGTTTCGCCGGGCAGCTGAACGGATTCCAAGTCAGGCAAATCACTCATGGTGTTGTCAGCTGACGTTGATGAAGCCTGCGCACTTAAATTGTATCCGGGATCGCGCAGAATCTCCACATTCTTAAGATAGATTTTCTGCTTGGTGACGACGGTTGGCGTGGCCGTTTCTACACTCTCTGCTGGTTGCTGCTGGGTTTCATGACCAGTAACCGTCGGTGCTGCCATCGACTCACTGTTGGCCAGAACACTGGCCACCAGCTGCGCAACATCGCCGGCGCACATCTGATGATCGTTCAGCAGATGCGCCTCCAGCGAGGTGCTGCTGTAGAACACATTGGCGCAGCCCGGACAGGCGAGCTTGCGACGTGCTGGCGTCGTCGTCGAATGCCCCTCGGAATTCGGGTCATCGCCTGCGACCGGCGGACCGACAGTGTGACGTTCGCGGACGTGCTGATCGAGCCCGGTCTGGGTGATGCTGATGAACGGACAGCTGGTGCATCGCCAGCAGCGAATGGCGGCGACGGCAGCGGGTGGAGGTGGCGGCGGAGTCACAACTGGTACGATAGATGGTGGAATTGATTCGGAGCTCACACTGCAGGCGGTATGCTTCTTGGGACGTGCCGTGACCAGAGTCGAGGTGTCTGCCGGCGCGGATTGCGCTGATTGCGCAACGGAAGTCGCTGGCCGAGTCCCGGATGCATTGATGGCCAGCAGGCCATTCGGATTGGGTTCCAGTTCGTTTTTGATGGGCTCCGATTTGATTTCGTCGCTGTGGCGCGTCGAGTGCTTGTAGAATCGCGGGCCATGACTGTTGGCAGCGGTGGTTAGGGCGGGTAGTATTTGTGGGCCGGTGGCGCTGTGCGATTGCTCGGCGCTGTGGCGGATGGGAATCTGTACGACGATGTTGGGCGCTGGGTGAGAATTGAGCGCTGCGGATCCGTTGGTTGGAGCCGTTTCCGTGCGAAGGTTATGGAATGGGGGAGGTTGTGACGATTGGTGGGCGATGGGGGTGAACGTGTCGGTGTAAACATTCGGATGGAGGGGGTGCTGTTCGTATGGATTGTTGGGGGAAATGTTGGGCAGACTTTCGCAGCTGTGCAGTTGATGTTGGGGATGCTGATGATGCATTGTGGCGACGGCTGGTGGCTTGTGGTGGAGACTGTTGAGTTTTCTAGTAAATCACTGTAAATTTTGCCAGCAGAATGCAATGAAGTTCACCTGTTCCAGCCTGCTTTTATATTGAACTGATAAGAAATTATAAACAAATCGAAGATTCATTTGTTTTGATTGGGATGCCAAACTCGCAAAAATGCAGCTGATGCGAGCATATGATTTTGACACATAGCTACAGTGGAGTACGTTCGAGAAAAATAACAGCGACATCTATGACTTCGAATCGACGATTATATTCGAGATACGTATGCATAGTATACTCGATGGCTGAAATGAACAGCGCATCAACGTTTATCGGTGTCAAACATTTATTTCAAAAAAATAAAACAAAAAAACGGTTTGGTTTTCATTTATATAAGTTTAATAAGTAGATAAATAGTTATAAAATTGTATGCCAGGGTTTTTGTGTGGTTGTGTGTGTGTGCATAAATGTTGAAATATAACTCTTCTAGTGTCTAACTATTTATACCAATGTTTCAATTATTTATTACGAATCTGTGTGAGCCGAGTTGCAGAGCCATCCTCAACACATGTATAAATTACAGGGCTTTCCGAAAGGCAATATGATGATCGTATTTAATATGTGTGTATGTGTCTGTGTGTGTGTGTGTTTGTTTAGCAACAACGTAGTACGTCAAAAGGCACATAGCTGATTTATGCAAATAAATCAACGAGTTAATTGAATGTCTATTGCAGCTAGAGTTGAATGTAAACGGATCCTAGAGAAATGTACGCGGATCGGTACATTAGCATGTGTGTAACGTAGTCGATGTGCATTAAAAACACGCAAACCAAATCATAATGTGTGGGTGTGCTGCGTGTGTGTGTGTGTGTGAGGTGTGTCTAGACGATGGCCGGCTGCACGTAGTTGGCCGGCAACATGCCCGTCTGGCCGGTGCGCTCCACGCGACCCGTCATCCAGCCGGCGTCGATCGATTCCACCTCGAAGATGACGTCGCCCTCGGCGAAACTGACCTCGTCCGAGTCCTCCGCCTCGTAGTCGTACAGGGCGCGGAAGATGCGCTGCGCGGTTGACGGGAGTGGAACGACGATTTTAATTAGAAGTTGACATGCATCCGAGTTGAATGATAATTTCTCGACATTTCGACACAAAGGAATCGGAACAGCTGCATATAATTCTTGACAAATATACCTTGAATGTCTCTCTATCGTCGGATAATATGCAAGTTTATATTCATTAACATATATAACGTCGTCATTCAGCGGAGGAATTCGCTAAGAATGTTTCGATTCGACACAATTAAAACTTCACAGAGTACCTAATGACTTCATGACAAACGGTAGTGTATTTATTTCATGGACCCTCTCTACAATACGCCACAAACACTTTTTGGATATTAGCCAAACGTCATTTGTCCATACCACACCCACACTCAATCCTCAATTACTCATCCGTTCAACACAAAATTTGAAAAAATCACTATGGGAATTGATGCAGTAATGTAAAGAGGGAACAGGTGATGAAAATAATGTCGACAGTTTTTTTTCATGAGTGCTGTCTCTTGTAGTCAGTCAAAGATGCCATATTTCGATACTACCATACAAAAATTCATTCTCTGCTCATAACTACTGCCACATGTCACATTGGCAAGAATCCGAAATATAAAAAAAACAAATGTACAACTAGTTTCTACACTGAAAACAACTCTTTGATTGCTTCCATCAACTACGTACTCTACGTACTCCCTTGTTAGCGAATTCCACTACAGATTATGATATCTGTACTTAAAACAAAGAATAAGAATAAGAAAACAATCAATCACAAATAATCTGATATATCCGAATAGAGAATCGAGGTTGAAAATCGAAATTTGTCAAAGTATAATCAAGGCATACAAGCCACAACAAGTGCAGCGCCAACCTTCGAAAACAAGCGTGTGAGGCTCCAAAGAAATACAAAAATCGGCTGAGTCGCTACTCGGAAATTTGAAAGTATTGTTTTCAAAGACGATAAAATTCTCAATGTTGAACAAGCGTGAAGCGCACAACATGAAAAAAACACTTTTTCCGTGGAAAAGGTCTCCATCGACCAGACCTTCTTCATTGCATAGTGCTAACGTGGCCACAGAAGCACTTTGGTGACGCACATTAGACATTTCAACAGGGCTCACGAGGCCAAATTGGATAAGGAGTGAAAAACGTGTTATTGCGATTTCATATCGTCTGCCCTACTCGGCCAATCTGAATTCGATTACCACTACGGAACCGACTAAATATTTAAAAAGCTAATGGTTGAATTGAAGTTTATCTTTTTTTTATTATTCGTTAAATTGAAGGAGTTATGCTAAAATACGTTTGTTCAGGTTATTGTCACCCTGTATCTTTATTTTGCAGCTAGTTCTACACTGGAAACAACTGTTTGATTTGATCAACTACGCACTCTTCTCTTGTTAGCAAATTTCACTACAGATGTTATTGCTATTGGTTATAAAACATTTTTGGTTCACCGAATAAAAAGTCCTAATTAAATATGTTCAGAAAACTAAAAATATGTAGAGTAGATGCCCCTACAATCGGACACTCGCTTAATTGAAAAATCGACAAAAATGATAGAAGGAATAGTCCGATTTTGATGCCCTTTGGAACATGGGTTAATATTGTTGA
>JANTBZ010058992.1:0-23907 GCA_024741255.1 Exechia fusca | reverse complement strand
AATTGTCTTTCAATCGCATTTTTCCGTTTCGAAATCGAATGCAAATTACGACCGCGGGAGCTCTTCGCATTTACTATCGAAAAATACCCCGTCGTACTCTATGATTTTTTTAAAAATTTGAATGCTTTGGAAACAGTTGGGTTTTGGCTAACTCGACGAGTTATCTTGTCATACACATTAATTATAGATTTGCATATTCAACTGTATTTTTACGCCAACAAGCTCAGAACGTTGTTTCTTGAATCTAACGACATTTGGCAGCAGTATTTAAATGATATGGCCCATAATGCATATTGCATACTATAAATATGTATCGTCTATGACTTACTCCAGTCAGTTTACGATCCTGCGCCAATGCGTGCAGGTTCTCAGAGAAATTATGCTTCATCTCACGCACGAACTCGATGCCCCGCTGTTGATCTGGACCTGCGAATGTTTGGGCATATAGTTTGTTTAAAAAACGCTCTGCTCCACACATGACCTACAACAATAATCATAAATATTTCGTGCGCCATACACACGACAAACGACACACATATGCTCCACATGCGCGCGACACAGATCGACCACAGACCGCGTCGTCGTCGCACTTCTCCGTCATCCGCGCGCATTAAAAATAACTCAATTACGTGGGCGCTGTCAAGAATGTGTCTCTTCGTCGTGTCTGTATAGTGCGTCTGTACCACATATGAATACGAATCCACGACTCACCTTCCAATGCGACAAACATGAACGCTCCGGCCACACTGTACAGCAGAATCACCAGGAACAGGAAGCAATGGGTGAACCACTTCTTCGACCACTTGCTGAACTTCTCGTAGATGTAGAACGCCGACTTCTCGCCCACATTGAGGCCCGACTTGGCCGAGGCGAACGTAAAGTCCTTCAGGCCCTCGAACTGCTTGAACATGAAGCCGCTGGTCGGATACATCATGCTGCTGAACGGATTCATGTACGGCGTTCCGGCCACCGACACGGACGGCGGCAGCGGCGTCTCCAGCAGCCGGCTGGAGACACCGCTGCCGGTGGCGGCCGGTGTACCGGCGGCTACTGCCGTGCGCATGGCGAACGGATGCGGCTGCGGCTGTGGCGGCGGAATTTGGATGGTGATGCGCGGCGATTTGACGGCAGCGATGCGCGCGTTTATGTTGGTCGCCGCCGCCGGTGTTGTGGCGCCCGCGACAACGGGCGCAGTGATTGTGGACATGTTGTAGGCGGCCGCGCGCGATGCCGCCCGTTTGGCAGCTGCGTGTGAAGACGGTGCGTGCGCGCGGTTTCACGAACTTCGCGGTCGCGGTTTAACGGTTTTCCGCGGCTCAGGCAGTTAAACCGCAGAGACGACCGCGGCACGTTTGATCTGCGCTACTACTTGCAGTAACGACGACGATGCTGGGCGCAAGCACTTAAAATCCTCCGTATGTGTGGGGTCCACTTTTCCGCGAGTGAGTGTGCGGGTGCGGCGCGTGGTGCTCAAAGTGTGTTGAACGACTGTCGTCTGGAGGTGAAATGCGTTTGTCGCGCGCGCGCATCTTTCGCGCGAAGAGGAGCGAGCAGCGCACGCTTTTAAGTGGGTGAGTGTGAAATTGGTATTTTTAAACGTACACGCGCGCGTGTTTTCCGAAATACATACATGTTCCGCCGGCCTGGCCTCAGCGCGACGACGACAGCATCTCTCTATTTATCTGGCGGTAGGGAAGCGTGAATAGTATATTATTGGAGACAAAACACAGTCACAACGCTTCTTCTGTCGTTGGTGACAAGTCGCGCGCGCGATCTGTTGTGTCGTACACGTGTTAGTCAGTGAAAAAAAACGAACGCGGCCTGTGAAGTATTTGTCGCAATTTATGGGACTGCATGGTGCGAACGAGTTGTGTCAATGTGAAAATGGTCACGAATTTCCCAAGAACCGGAGCTCAAATGCAGAGTCATCATATGGTTTTGGTGTAGGAAAATGTTTCGCATTTATTTACAAGAGTATTTAGAGCACACGAATTTATGTTTTATATTCCTTTATGTGTGTGTATACAATATACGCTATGTTTCGGTCGGAAAATATGTAGTTTATATTTTATACAGTGTGAGGCGAATAGATACCATAGACAATCCAACAATCCACTGGATGCGCGTTTCATTTCTACAAACTAAACTGGAATAAGGGAGTGATACGATCGTAGTCTCGTACGTTCGGACCGTCCGTGGAAAAATAACACTCTATTCAAACACACTTTACGTCGTCGTCGGAGCAGAGGCGTTTACAATTAGCGAGTAGAGCTCGGTCGCGCGAAAGGCACACAAATCCATAACCAGCACACACACACACACACACACATCACAAACATCTGCGAGCAAATAAAGAAATGCGCGCGCGCTCTGAATCGATGCGATCGCAAGCGATGCGAACAATGCGGCCGACGTGAAACGACTAAACACACCGGTGGTCCAGGTAGTTTTTGCTGTCGACCGAATCGCGCGATAAGTTGCACACGCAGTCGCTGCGGATTTGAATTATGGTGTACATGCATGCACGATATGTCAGCGTGTGATTGTGATTTGGATTTGGAGTACGTCAAAACGCGACCGGAGCCAGCACACAGAGGAGGAGGACAATACCGAACGGAAATCTGTACTCGGATCAGTTCAACATACACGCGATATATACGGCACAACATAGACGCGCGCGCGCGAAGACGACGCTCAACACGAGAGACACGAACGACGGTCGGAAGAACGCGCTCACCAGCATCGGCCATCGCAACCGAACCAACTGCCACACACAGAGCATTTCTGCGAAGATTCGATTTTGCTGGTGTGCTGGCTTGGGCATTCCGCTAGTCGTCGCGGGTCTCTGGATTGAACGTCGTTCCGTCGGTTGGCATGTGCGCAGCGCCTTAAAAGATGAACGGATGACCGGCGCCGGACGCGGCTGCGTCGAACGGATCATCCGCCTCCATGTACTAGGATAACGGTGGGACACCGTGGAATTCCGGTGCCGTGCCGCGGCCGCGTCCACGGCCCCGACCGCGTCCTCTGCCTCGCCCCCTGCCCCGCCCTCGTCACCTTCGGCCATCGCCCATGTTCGCCATATCTGCGAGGAGGCAACGATGAAGATGGTCATGATCATGATCAGTGAGAAAAATACCAGTAGCGATCGTTAAAAATTGGGAATTGGTGGCCATGTTATACATCTTTGGAAAGGTGAGATCTTGAACTTCAACACACAAACGATTGAGAGTAAGTTGCAAGCACACTGCACACATGCATGTCGATGTTTGTGCCGAAAAACGATCATTTGCGGGAAGTTCGAAATTATTTTCAAGTCATCCATTTTTCTGTGACATTGTTGATCTTATTGGGCTCTAACTAACGGACAAATTGGACAATGAAGAATACTTTCATAAACATTTTTAGTGAATAGTTTTTAAATCGAGATTATTTTTGTTTTTCTTGATTTGGAAATTCAGAAGTCATTGAATCGTAGATTCAGTGATGCAAGTTGACGTTTTCAAATGGACTGCATTTCGGAACCGCCAGTTATCATCATACAAGTTGACAGTTAAATTAATAAATCATGTGTTGTTTGTAGAATCGCATTATTTATCAATAAATGGAAAGTTCGTATTGAAAAATCAATTATGACCTCTGTTAAGACCTTTTGAAACAAAATATCGGCTGGACAGCCCTGCGCCACCTGGTGGCAATATCTTGAAGTCTTCCTAGAAAATGTAGAGCTGATCAATACCTTCACGGTTTGTAATCGTGTACAGCAAATCCACATTTAGTGCTAAATACAAACGATGCACGGCTTACTATGGAATGGAATTAAGACCATTAACTGTGATTTGTTCATAAAAAGTCGAACTATATCGTAAATCAGAGATATGTCTCTCTCGAATTACATCATTTTGTTTTTTTGAAAAAGTAAGCCTATGTCGGAAAAAAACGACGATTCAAAAAGTTAGTCGTAAAGTGACCACCCTGTATTTGTGATGGGATCAGCAGGAAGCATTGGAAAATAAGGTCTTTAAACCTACGAATCAGTTGATACCGTCTTTACCAACGATACAATATTAACCACAATTTGATCAAAAACGGCAAGAGTAGGCTCGAAATAAAAAAAAAAACATTATTTTACAGCCATATTTTACATGCGTCAATAACAATTTATCCGCTCAGGTGATGGCTTCAATCAATCCGGCTGTACTCATGAGACCTGGCGCCGATTAACATTAATTTTCATCGATGGGACCCATTCTTCCAGGCCTACACTTCGTGTAAATCGAGAAAGTCGAAAAATATGTCGATGGATGGATTTCATCACAGGAGGGGATCTCACATTATAGAGATCCAAATATTCATATAGCAATGATGGACACAAATCCGAACAAGATATCTTAGATAATTTAATTTTCTTGTACAAGGCATCAGAATAAAACGAACAAATCCCAATTTTAAACTATCGCTACTGATAAGCCTCGCCAAGGTAAGAAATTGTTGGCAACAATTGCAATCGAAAGCACTCGAAATCGTACCTATATTGCTGGTCGTCTTCTCCAGATAGGCCAGCGGTCCCTGCAGCGCGTTCTGCGGCTGCCCGCCCGGCCCAAAGACGCCCGGCACCTGGCGTGCGCCCATCACTCCGCCACCGGCGCCGCCCGGACCCATGTTGTACATTTGCTGCTGGCCCTGCTGTTGCAGCTGCTGCTGCTGCTGCTGCATGTGCATCTGTTGCTGCAGCATCTGCTGCTGTTGCATGTTGTGGTGCTGCAGATGCTGCTGCTGCTGCAGGGGAGTCTGTGCGAAGATGAGAACAGTCACTACTTGTAGGTTTACTCTTACTTTCTTGATATCCTAGTGCTTGTTTTTCTTGAAATCGGAGACAAATCATCTGAAGAAATAAAAACAGTTTTTCTAAATTGTGATCCTTCGCAAAATCGCAGTATCCAACTATCGAAAGAAATAAGAAATAACACTCACCATTCCGCCACCATTCACACCCAAGCCCACGTGCATTCCGCCATGGACGCCCCCTCCTCCATGCATGAGGCCACCGCCCATATGCGGATTACTCCCGCCCATCATATGTGCACCCATCGGACCCATGCCACCACCGCCGCCGCCGCCGTGGCCTCCTCCATGGCCCATGCCGCCCATACCGCCTGGCGCACCTCCGCCATTCATGCCCATCGCCATCTGTCCGCCCTGGTGGCCCACCATCGCCGCACCGACGCCCATTCCACCCGCACCTCCAGCGCCCACCATTCCGCCTTGGCCCTGGCCGCCGCCGCCCATCTGCTGGCCGACCGGCACACCTCCCATTCCGCCACCGCCTCCCATCCCGCCCTGGCCTTGGCCGCCGCCACCTCCACCGCCCACGTTGCCCATTCCGCCTGGACCGCCAGCACCGCCAACACCGCCGCCCGCGCCGGCGCCACCGCCATTCTGCTGATGCTGCTGCTGTTGCTGCTGCAGATCGGACAGAATGCCCTTCCAGTGGTCGATCTTCTCGTAGTGCCGCTTGATCAGATCGTCCTTGCGCGTCATCTCGTAGCGCAGATCAAAGTTCTCCTCCTTCAGCACCAGCTCCGGCTTCATGGCCGACAGCAGGAAGCGCTTCTGGATGAAGAACGACTCCATTTGGCGGGCCAAATCGACAAACTTGTTGGTGGTCTGATCGACGTCCAGATTGATTTCGTCTTTGTCGGTGAGGCCGGCTCCGTTGTTGCCCGCATCGTGTTTGGTCAGCGCATGGATGCAGGCCTGAAAGGACTCCTCGAACTCGTCGACGAGATTGCCGCCCGGCGACGATGAGGAGGCCATCGCGCGCGCGCGTGTGCTTGCGTGCGTGTGCGAGTGAGTGGAAGGTTGCGAGTTCAACGCTTGCGTGCGTGTGTCCGAGCGAGACGGACAGTGTGGTCCGAGAGCACCAGACGCGAATTTATGTGTACGTGTGTATGCGACTCTGCGTTCGCGATCCGGTTTCCACCGTCGGTCGGCCGGGCCGCCCCAGCAAAGGTCGGATGGTCGCCGATTACGGTGGGCTGCAGATTCGTCTGCCCGAAGACTAGAACGCCGGTCTGATGAACAACTAGAAGCCCGAATCGATGCTGAAAACCCCCCGGAAACACTCGCGAAAATACACCGCCGAAGTTGCACGCCGCTGATTGCAAACAAAACTGAATATTCTCTGAAGCGGCGTCGCCTCTCTCATTTCTCGCCTGTCAAACCAATGAACAGAACACTGACAGCATTCGCCCAGTTCATCGCTAGTTCATCTCTCAGAGCTGCTGCGTAGATTGTAAACATTCGAATTGCTTCGCTTGATCTGCGCAATCTCCACCAAACCGCCAACGCGAATCCCGCTCGCCATGACAACCAGCACCACCACCGAACCGACGACCGACGTCCTCCGCCAGCTGCCCGCCGACTTCTTCCCCGACTGCTGGCACTCGGACGAAGCCCGCATGGCCGTGCTCTTTGCGCCCTTCCGCTCGCGCTCCCTCAACCCGCTCAACTACGACAACAAGCTGCTCTTCTGGACGCAGCTGATCGATCGCTACTGCGATCGCCGCGGCTCCGCCCAGTGCACGCTCGCCGAGCTGCGCGTCGCCTTTCGTCGCGCCGCCAAGTCGCCGTACGCCCTCGGCACGGTGCTGCAGGAACTGCAGTCCTCCGGTCGCGTGCAGCTGGCCGCCGTGTTCAACGAGCCGCCGCAGCACACGTGGCGCGAGTGGGCGCAGAGCCGACTGGGCGCCGCGATCGCGTGGCCCGTGCATCGGGTGACGGCCAGTCTGTGGGGCAGCGCTCCACAATCGCCTCAGGCAGCAGCCGGCAAAGGTGCCAGCGGCAGCACACATTCGCCAAAGGCGGCAGCAGCAGCGGCAGCAGATGCCGTCGATCCGGCTGCCGAGTGGGTGGTGTTGGACGCCGTTCAACGGCATGCCGTGCAGTTGCAGCGCAATGCGGCCTGCGCCGGTCGCGTGCTGGACATGCAACAGCTGATCGAGGTGGTCCAGCGGAGCGGCGCCACATCAGACACAACATCAGCAGTGCTCTCGCCCGAGGGCATCCGACTGGCCGTCCATCATTTGCATTGCACGCGGCGGGCGGCCGTTTGCACGGTGCCCGCCGCCGATGGCGTCGAAACGCTGAAGCTGGTGCGAATCACGCGGGCAGAGGAAACGACGACGACGGATACTGCGAAGCTGCCGGTGCCGACCATCACGGAGCTGGAGTGCAGCGTGTTCGCTGTGCAGCAGGCGGTCCGGCGGCAACAGGAGCTGATCGATCGGCTGGGTGCGGAGCAGGAGGCTGCGGATCGTCTGACGCGCCAGCTGGTGCACGAGAAGAAGAGCGCGCTGGCAAAGGTGCAGTTGCGCAAGCGCAAGATGCTGGAGCAGAAGATTGGTGGGTGTGCCGTCGAAGTCAACGTCACTTACATAATGTTTATATCACTAATCTCTATCATCTTCATCTTCGCACAGCATCCGAGTCCGAGAAACTGCTCAACCTCGAAACGATGCTCGCCTCCATCGAGGACTCGAAACAGTCGGCCAACGTTATTGGCGCCTACAAACTGGCGACCAGCGCCTTGCGCCAAACGCACTCGGAGGCCGGCATCACCGTCGACTCCGTGCACGATGTGCTGGACGATGTGCGCGACGTGATGGACGACCACAACGAGATCCAGCAGGCGCTGGGCGACGCCAAGCTGGACCAAGGCGCTGCCGTCGAAGACGACGTTCAGCTGGAGGCAGAGTTGGCGGATTTGCTGGCCGCCGATGCGGATGAGCGAGCACTGAATGACGTCGACGACGATGCGCTGAATGTGTCCATCGAACGACGGCTGAAGCAGCTCAACATCAGTGGTTTTGGCGATCTGTCGTTGGCCGAACAGCAGGAGATTTTGGACAAGTCAACGTCCGGTGGTCGAGAAGCCGAAGCAGCGAAGTAAACTCTAACTTGCGTGTTTTTTTGTGTTCAACGGGTATTTATATATGTCAACAAATATACCAACATCAACTAATACACCGGACCGTCGTCCAGATTGTCGTCCTCCTCGTTGTACTCGTCGCCATTGTCGAAGTAGCTGTTGCCGTAATCGTTCTCCTCGTCCATCTCCTCGTCCTGCTCGTCCTGCGCGAGCTCATCGCCGTCCTCGTTGTTGTCGTCGTCGCTGTCCGCGCCGGGCTTCTTCGTCAGCGTCGCATCGCCGTCCTTGGCCGCCGAGCCGTTCTCCTTCTCCTCGAGCGCCTTCAGCTTGTCCTCGACGCTGCGTGCGTCCAGCGCAGAGGCGCGCAGCTTCGCCTTTTTGCTGGCCGCGCTGCCGTTGGCCGTGCCGGCCGTTTTGCGCTTGTAGTTGGGTCGCAGTTCGGCGGGCAGCCGATTCCAGGCAAAGTCGCCGCCGAGCTGGTCGCGTTTGCTGGAGAGGGCGTTCTGTGCGAGTGGCGATAATGCGGTGGTAATTTGATGCGACGTGTTCAATAATCCGCAGCGCAAGCTTACCACATATTTGTCCGAGTACCGTTGCACCTTTGCACAGTTCGTGACGACCGCGGGACGTGTGAAGTATGGCGAATCTTTCAGGAACGAGATGAAATCCTCTTTCCATAGGATTTTGTAATCTCTGGCAGCTCCAGCCTGAAAAGGAAGGTCGTTCAATCTTAGTGGCACGCAAACTAATTGACAATCGTGTTCAGACGCACCTCCAGCGGCACCGGCTTGGACATGAGGGTGGGAAAGACGGGCGGCGGTGCGGTGATGGCCTGCGACAGGTCCTTGCCGGTCAGGCCCAGAGCGGCCATCTGCTCGTGGGTCATGGATGTGGTGGGGCGTCCTCGGCCAGCCATGTTGAATGTAGGTTCCGGTTTGCTGGTGTCAGGATGTGAGATATCAGTCCTTCGAACGCTGCCCAACTAGCTCGAACGTAATTCGCGTGCACTCCCGTCGATCGCGCGACTTAAATTGGATGTGTTGACAAACAAAAACACAGCACATGGCACATAACCACAAATACAACAGGTGAAAACTGACAGCATTTGACGATGAGTTCATCGCGAACAGCTGATGGCTTATTCGTGGTTTTGTGCAGCACTGGCAAAGATAAATCACAACAATCGCAATTCGCATGCATTTCCATTTCGTAAACGACGCGCGTGCATATTTCATTCATAAAAACAGATTACGACGAAGACGCGCTCTGTTTACAGCTCGATCACGATTGTGGCACCTTCGAGTCGCGCGCAATTAGCGAAAGAAAACGCAGGTGTGTATAGTGGCGATCAATCAAACAACTACCCTCCTATTGTTTGTGTTAGCTTACCTAACATAACCTCCAAAAACGAACATCTATTTTCGTCTTCTGCGCAGTGTGAGCTCGAAACACCGAGGACTATTGCCACGACGCCACACCACACCGCCATGTCCTCCTCGAACGGCGCCTGCAACGAATTCATCGACGACATCGAGGACCTCATATCCTCTCAGGACATCACACCCAAAGAGCGCTACTCCAACAAGTCCGATGTGACGTTGCGCGCGCGCCGCCGCACCGCCGCCGCGGAGCGTGCCACCGACGCGGCCGCCGACACCGCTGCCCGGCCGGCGCCCACCTGCCTCGAAAGCATCATCCCCGGCACCCAGACCATCTACCTGAAAACCTGGGGCTGCGCCCACAACAACTCCGACTCCGAGTACATGGCCGGCCAGCTGGCCGCCTTCGGCTACCAGCTCAGCGCCGATCGCAACACCGCCGACCTCTGGCTGCTGAACAGCTGCACCGTCAAGAACCCCTCCGAGGACACGTTCCGCAACGAGATCGAGGCCGCGCAGGCGGCCGGCAAGCACGTCGTGGTCGCCGGCTGCGTGCCGCAGGGCGCACCGCGCTCCGAGTACCTGCGCGGCCTCAGCGTCGTCGGCGTCCAGCAGATCGACCGCGTCGTCGAGGTCGTCGAGGAGACGCTGAAGGGCCACTCGGTGCGGCTGCTCGCCCCCAAGCGCGCCGCCGGCAAGCGGCTGGGCGGCGCGCCGCTCGCGCTGCCCAAGATCCGCAAGAATCCGCTGATCGAGATCATCGCCATCAACACGGGCTGCCTGAATCAGTGCACCTACTGCAAGACGAAGCACGCGCGCGGCGATCTGGCCAGCTATCCGGCGGCCGAGATCGTGGAGCGGGCGCAGTCGGCGTTCGCCGACGGCTGCCGCGAGATCTGGCTGACGTCGGAGGACACGGGCACGTACGGCCGCGACATTGGCAGCTCGCTGCCGGAGCTGCTGTGGCAGCTGGTCGCCGTCATTCCGGACGGCTGCATGATGCGCGTCGGCATGACCAATCCGCCGTACATTCTGGAGCATCTGGACGAGATTGCGCGCGTGCTGGCGGCGCCGCAGGTGTACGCTTTCCTGCACGTGCCCGTGCAGAGCGGCAGCGATGCGGTGCTGGGCGACATGAAGCGCGAGTACTGTCGCGAGGATTTCGAGCGGGTGGTGGATGTGCTGCGCGAGCGGGTGCCCGGCGTGACGGTGGCCACGGACATCATTGCCGGCTTTCCGACGGAGACGGAGGCGGATTTCGAGGAGTCGATGGAGCTGTGCGCCAAGTACAAGTTCCCGAGTTTGTTCATCAATCAGTTCTTTCCGCGGCCGGGCACGCCGGCGGCGCGGATGCCGCGCATTCCGGCGCAGCAGGTGAAGCAGCGCACGCGTCGGCTGACGGAGCTGTTCTACTCGTACGAGCCGTACGCGCATCGGGTGGGCGGGCGGGAGCGCGTGCTGGTGACGGAGCTGTCGCACGATCGGCGGCACTATGTGGGGCATAAT
Source organism: Exechia fusca (assembly GCA_024741255.1). Taxonomy (NCBI): domain Eukaryota; kingdom Metazoa; phylum Arthropoda; class Insecta; order Diptera; family Mycetophilidae; genus Exechia; species Exechia fusca. Next base: position 13,092 of record JANTBZ010058992.1, on the reverse strand, counting down.
AAGTTTTACGAGCAGACACTGTTGCCGCTGCGCGAAGGGCTGATGGGGCGGATGGTGTGGGTGCGTGTGACGGGGGCGACGAAGTTCAGTGTGTTTGCGGAGGTGGAGGAGGTGGAGCCGGAGATGGTGCGGGTGCAGGTGAAGCAGGCGAAGCAGGGCGATCGGAGCGGAGGGGAGACGACAAAGACAGAGACAAATGCGCCGCTGCAGTACGCGCCAATGCAGTGCATAACGCGATTGCTGACGGCGCAGAATGTGCAGCGTTTGCTGGTCGGTCTGGTGCCGCTGTTGGCCGCCCAGATTTGGCTGTGGTACAAGTGGTTTTGAGCGCACCAGCGGAGGGCCGGTGGGGATTAAACGCTATGCACCCCGTATGTGTGCTCGGTTACCGAGATGCATATGGAGTACTAGAGAACGAGAATAATCACACGTTACAACGATCGGTTCGGTTTGTTTTTTTAGGGCTTACTTTGTCCGTTTAATGCTAACGTATAGTTGGGATTGGGGGGCTGTATATTGAGGGTTTGTCTGATGGGGTTGGCGCGTTGGTCGAATGTCCTGCATTCCGAAGTCGTCGTCTGTGGTATCTAATCGATATATCAACAGGAGCGAAGCCAAAACATGTGCCGCGATAAATGGCCGGATTGGCTTTAAGTCACAATTTGTCAGTGTGTGGGTGTGTTTGGTTTGTTGCATGCATGCGTAAGAACTAAATGTGTGTATTGTTCGCACCGTTGGATGTTAGTATTTGTGTGTGCGCTACATTGGCCTAGTCGTGTTGGCAATTGATTTCTGGGTCAATGGTGTGTGAGAACGGTTGCTGTTGTAGTTTACAAAAGTATGAAATCGATGTGTGTATGCGTCCTTGTGTGAATATAAGATGGGGCTCATATAGACAAACAACAAAACCGCAACTAGTTTAATTGTAATGCGTGCTGGGAGAGACAAGACTTGCGTAACTAAATAATATACTGCTTTTTACAACTTGCACACATCCACACAATCGAAGCGCCGAATCGTTGGAAGATTTCGTCGGCAGTTAGGGGTCCATATATGTATCTGTGTGTGTATGTGTGCGCACGTGTGCAGTCAGCCAAATGGAGCCCACGACCGGAGGACTCCACCAAATGATGATTCTTGTTCCATTATAACTAGTGTAAGATTATATACACGACGATGCGGCGAAGCACCTCACATCGTTGTTGTTAGCACCGCGTCTATCTAATCGAATATCTCGTACGATGGCTCGGTGCCGAAGTAACGATCGCCAAAATTACCGATGCCCGGAATCACGTAGAACTTTTCGTTGATCTCCGGATCGAGCGCGGATGTGACGATTTTCACCTGTGGCATGGACAAATGAAAACTTCAAGCCACCGCATCAAACCTTGTCATTTCGAATTGCCCACATACCTTCGGGAACGCGTACGCAATCGAGTGCACACCGATCTCGGCCATCAGCAGCGACACCAGATGGATGTTCTCCTCGGGCACATCGTAGTCGAGCAGCACCCGGATGGCCATCATGGCGGCCGCGCCGGTGGCCACCGTCGCGTCCATCAGGATCACACGGCAGGTTTTGATGTCTTTGGGCAGTCGCAGATAGTAGAGCTGGAAACGAAGCAGGGAGAATCGACGTAAGTGATACAATTCGTAGAAAACCTTGCTCATCATAACTCATCGCTCTCATCACTCACCTCCGGCTCGCCGGTGCTCTGGTTCGTCTGGATCAGAATCTTGCCGATCCGGATGTCCTTGCACACGTCGCACACCGCCTGCTCCATCGTTTCGCCGGCGCGCAGAATCGACACGCCGCAAATGCGATTGCACGCCATCCGCTTGCCCTGGTACGGCACCACCTGCGGCGTGTCGACGGTGGTCTCCTTGAACGGCAGCAGGCCGAGCGCGTACTCGATGACCAGCCGAATCAGGCGCTTCGAGTAGAAGATGAACTCGTCGCGCGGCGTCTCCTGGTTGCGGATGAACGTGTGCAGCCCCTTGATTTGCGGCGTGTTGGGCAGCAGGTACAGCGAGTCGGGCATCGGCTGGCCGATGTACGAGTGCGCCAGGCGCTCGCGCAGCTTGAAGCCGCGCAGCTGCAGCTGCGTGTGCACGTGCTGCACGATCAGCTGGATGGCGACCTTGTTCTCGCCGCCGCGCGGCACAATGATGTCGGCGTGCGCCATCGTCGGCGCAATGTAGTTGCTGTACGACGGCTTGACCATGTTCATGTACTGCTTGAGGACGCCCTCCATGTCGCGGCCGCGCTGCGTGATGTCGCTGATGGATCAGAGGACATGTTGTTATTTGATTGCGTTTTCATGGCTCATTGAATGGATGAACATCAAATATGTGCTCTCGCATAGTTGGAGGCAAAAAATTATGCAATATAACTCACCGCTTCAGTCGTCGCGCCAGCCGAATATCGGCATCCGTGTCCACATACACCTTCATGTCCAACATGTCCAGAATCTCCTGACTGTGAAACACCAGAATACCCTCGAATATGATCACGTTCGCACCGTACATCGTTTTCGTCGCCGCCTCCCGGGCGTGCGTCACGAAATTGTACACCGGCACCTCGACCTTGCGGCCCTCCTTCAGCTTGCGCAGCACCTCCACCATCAGCTCAATGTCGAACGCGTCCGGATGGTCGAAGTTGTACTCGTTGCGGCCGGCCTGATCGTGCTCCTTCTCGTTCAGGATTTTGTAGAAGCAGTCCATCGACAGCAGTGTCACCCACGGAACGTCCAGGCTTTCGATGATCTTCTGCGCCACCGTCGTCTTGCCCGAGGCGCTGCCACCGTTGATGCCTGCACCGGAGAGATCAGACATTTGTCAGTTGTAGGCAGAGAATGTGGCGCATGCTCGAGCGATATTATCCCAAACAAAACAACTCACCGATCACGAACGGCTCCACCTGCTGGCCGGCGCAATCGTACCACGGCGGACGGCCGGCCGTGTAGATGGTGCGATTGTTCGCCCGGATGATCGACTCGCTCGATGTGATCGTGGTGCTCTGGTTAATGGAGGTGGTGCGCTGGCGGCGCGGCCGCGGCGAGCGCACTTGCGAGCCGGACGAATTGGAGCGCGACTTCACCGGCACGGTGGTCGGCGATGCCGGGCAGCCGTTGTAGTCGATCATCGACAGCCGGATCTCGTCCATCATCATGCTGGTGGTCAGGTGCAGCGGTTCGCTGACGTCCTGCAGTTCGCCGGCATCGCTGCGGAGATTGCGGTGAGTACGCGATTAAAGTTGAGTGTGTATTGAGGGCAACGTGGCTGAGCGTGCTGAGTGAGTGTGTGGTCGTGCGAGGACGCCACCCAAGTGTCCACGCACAAGCAGGTGCAGAAAGCGGTGGTCTAGATAGCCGAAAATAGGTTGACATCGTGCGTATAGCGCCGTCGCCGAAGACCACCGCAAAGTTTTTGCACTCTGTTTGGTAAACAGTGCGGGCAATCGCTCGCTGGCTGTTCGCGTGTCTGTGAGTGTGTTAATTGTGTTGTTTGGTTACTCACTAGATATAATATTATTGTACAACTATACTACGTGGGCTGGTGTCGCGGCGCTCGTGTATGGCGGTGTTTGTATCTGCATGTATATATATTTTGTGTACGTGGTACACAAGCATCGCGCATCACCAGCAACTTGATTATATCGCGCACGCGCGCATCGTGCCCAGCAGACGATGTGCCGGCTATAATGGTTATATCAATGTTTATTTGCTCTTCGGTGCGAGCGCACGCGACGCCACAGCCAGCGTCGTCGTGTTGACAAGGTTCGTGGAACAGCGAGCAGCGAGTGCGTCTGGATTAGCACCACAATGAGTCACTTGCAATCTTGCGTAGTAGCAACGGATGGTTGGTTGTCTTTTGGTTGAACCAAAAAATACCAAGCGCGAATTATTATTGATATGTTTTCGGTGTTTCTTCTTCGTTCTGCGTCGCGATTACAGCACAATTCTCACGAGCAACGATCGCAAATGGGTTCTTTGATTCGTGCGGCCATGGTCATCGACCCGACCAGCGCAGCGGCGATAAACGAATGTCAAGACGCAGGAATGGGGTTGTGCAATTGTTCCATGAAAGTGTTTGTGATTACGCGGTATGCGATGGCTTCGGCAGTCTATTGACGGTCGAACGCGCTGAGCATCATAACTTTGAAACATACACTGCACGGTTCGCCCACATCATTATACAATGTTGTCGGATCGAGTGAGAGTTGTACGACTTCGACGTTGTTTGAAGAAAGTACAAGTAACAATAGCATAGGTCACGGACGTCATGCCGGCACTTGTGCGCTGTCGTGATTACGTGCTCGAGCGTACGCACGCCTTCCAATAAATGTGTATATGGAATGTACCTCAGTGATGAGGTGGCGTCAATGCGATAAGATTACATCACACGCACACGAAACTCACAACCAATCATCCGACATCCGAACAAAGAACCGGCGTTGCGCGGTGAGATTGCGCTTATCAAACGGAACGCCAACCCACCTTTTTGCGTAGAGATTGATAACGTAGTTTAACATTTTGCAACTGCGACGTATATTCAGCCAGCTGTTGTATATATGGATATTTTAAATGTATACCTATTTTCAAATAGCAAATCAGATTCAGGCCCAACTAACGTTTGTGTGCTCATGTAGAGTTTAACCATAAGTCGCACATCATCATACGACACTCTCGATCGACTGATAAAACATACACATTCCAAACGTTGCTACTGAATCGGTGGTGGAATATCGTCACACATTCTGGCACATGGTTATGATGAAATCGAATTCGTGACACGGAAATAATCGTTTCTTGCGAATTTTCTTGCAATGATTTCCCAACTGCCTGCGCTTAATCCAAACAATATGTTTCTCTCGCATCTTGCGGCATCTGGGCAGATTTCTGTTCTGGAGGCGTCTTTGCGTTGTTGACGACATATATCGCTGCGGTCTATCTGCGAGGATGTGCGTGCGTGTGTGTGCACGTGTAGTGCGTGCGTGTTGGTGAGCGCGGAGGTGTCGTGGCTATATTTAGCTTTAGCCACGAAGACGCGGAAGGCGTATAGCGATGGAGAGCCACATTGTTGGGAGTTCATTCAACACACACATATTCATATGCCAGCAGCGTCATTGGTACGCCGAGCGCCTCATAGACACAGTGCGCTTGGTTGAACGCACTGCGAGCACGAGGCGTACACGCACACATCGGCACGAGAAGTGTGTGGCGTATTAAACGACCAATACGTCAGCAATTTCCACACGAACGCGAACGTCTTGGTCGTGTAGTGAGCATAGTGACCGTTTGTATGTCGCGCTCGCATATCACCCAATAGCGATTGTTTCGGGTTCGAGTATATAAGTTTGTCCCCAAAACCCCCATAATAGCGAGTCGTGCGGTCACACGCTGTCTGGCATGTGGCGCTTTGAGGTTATTCGATATATTATTTAGGTAGAGAGCAATAAATCAAAATTAACTCACATGAATTAGCTGGTGTGGGCGCGACAATGATAACACGACGACACAACTAAACAATATTATATCATCGTAACCCGTTTGTCCATGCGCCAAGCATTTATGAGCTTCGAGCTTAGTTGACGGGTTTATTGCACGTTCCGCCTTGGGCGAGCAGCGTGTGCGTGTGCGCGTGCGAAGCGAAGAAAATTCGCATGTGCAAGAAAACGTGTTTTCTGCTGTGGTGCCAGAGTGCCAGCGTCATCGCACGCAATTGCGCAGAGTCGTGCATTCAGTGTGGTAGGCGCTCTCACGTTATGTCTGTGCGAATAACTCGGTGCGTGCGTGCGACGATATGTAATATTGCATATCTAAATTGCTTGCAGTCAATTCACATTCGCATTCGAAAGTCGTGCTGCGCGCCGGTGGGCTCATTTGATAGGAATAATACACCTATAACATATGCAGTACATTTGAAATGGATCTTGGTCGAACAATTTGAGCTGCGAACTGTTTCGTTAGATCATTCGTGATTATATATGCAAATTTGGTGAACCATAAACCACGCTGGCATATTGCACACCGCAAATTCTGGCTAATGGGGTTTTAATGCGAGCAAGTTACTGTACAAAGCACTCTGTATATTAGGTATACTTTACGCGATGTCTAGACGCATGCGACGAGATGTGTGTGTGTGCATTTTGTTGCGGACGCGGCGTGTAATAAAATTGATGTGTTCTCAGACGCGTGCGCGGGCCTCTCGCATGTGTGCGACCGTCGTCCGACGCAACAACAACAACACACTCGCGGACTCGCGCACAACAACAAGTCGGTCGTCGTCATCGACCATGCATGCGTATTGTAAAGGTGATTGATAAAAAAACACACAACCACACGCACGCACATCGGACTCCAAATATAGTCCCAATTCACAACGGTTTGGTGGCATTTGCCTCACATATAATATATGCACGCTGGGAAAACAAATGCCCTTACACATCACACACACACTCACATACTTGCGCACACATCGACGCAGCCGCCGAACTCAACCACACTTTTTGCGCTGCAGCGGAGCACGCGCAGAATTGGTGCCGACCGCGATTTCGCCGGGCATCGTAATCCCGCACTGAATGCTGTCGTCTATGTGTGTGTGTGGACTCACCTGTCTGAGCTGGCCGAACTGGGCGGATCGAACTGCTTCGTGGTGGTCGCAGACATTGTTGGACGATGTGCGGCGGCGGTTCCTTTGGGCAACAACGCGCGTGTGATTGCGGCCAAAGGTGCAAGACGACGACGGTTGGCTGCGGAGACGGTTGATTGGCGATGACGAAGGCGACGATGTCTGGTGTGGTGGAGGAGGAGTGGAGGTGAATGCAGGCACTGACTGATGTAAACACAGACACTACTTGCACAACAACTTCCACTACGCGACTGACTGAATCACTGAATCGCGGCTTTCGGCCGACACAAAACTGGTAAAACACGCGAGCGTCGCGGGCATGAATGAGGCGCTGAGCAGGCGCTGAGCAATGAGCGGAGCGCATGTGTAAAATGTGTATCAGCTGATCGGCTTCATATTCATATTACTCTCACTCTCTTTCCGAGAGCAGTCGAGCGGGGTTTACAGTATAAAAGCTGATTTGCGCTAAGAGCGCGAACGGAAGTGGCGTTCGAGTAGATCGTTATTCATTCTGCAAATCGTAATCGATTTGAATATGGCACACTGGACATCAATCGAGTTATTATAAAATTACACTAATCTGTAGCCATCGTCATTAGCACTCGCACTTGTTGTCACATTCAACCGAGTGTTTATGTGCAATTTGTCTATTCAAGACAAACATACTTGCGCACATTCCCCCACTTAAAATGCACATCGGTGAACGCGTGTGCAACGCAAATCACTCAGCCGTTAGCACAGTAGCGTAGTTGATGCACGCACGCACACACACACACACTCGCACACATGCATTGATGTTCGCACTGCACTTCGTCGTCGTCGTCGGCAGCGCGCTCGCCTTCGGTGGCCGTCGGGCGGCGGGAAGTCGCATTTAAATTGATTTCGACTTTTGTGCCAATTGATAAATGAAATTATGTTTAATGGTTTGATTGCTGCACGGCTGCACGGCTGCACGTTTGGCTGCCCCCATCGCTCACCCGCGTCGACCCTTTGTCGGTCGACGGTAACCCAAGTGGCGTTCATTCGTCAGTTGCCACTCGCCGCGTCAAGTCGTCTCTCCGCCGTCTGCTAGCGCGCCGATCATCCGCGAACGTCGCGCGTTTTGGATTACCATCAGCACCACACCGCACACAGCTCAGCAGCAAGCAGCACTGGATTATTACTCTGCGTTTTTGTGTAGGAAAAACAATGCAGCTCATCATTGCGTTCTAGTGAAATTCACGAGATACATTACACGCCTGCCAACTGCGACACATCTCATAAAGTACACAAAAACGTGCAAATCGTGCCCGAAACATGGACTTTGATTCGGTGCTACCCGACGTCGGATCGTTCGGTCCGTACCAGAAGTACATCATCGTCACACTGCTGCCGGCCGTGCTGCCGTGCGCCTTTCACGCGTACAGTCAGCTCTTCATCGCATCGAATCAGCCGCACTGGTGTCGAGTGCCCGAGCTGGAGCCGTGGGTGCAGAGCTATGCGGATATTGTGAAGAATCTGAGGTAGAATTGGGTTTGCGTGTGCGAACGGAATCGCCATCTCTTTGGGTCACTCACACGCTCGATTTGACTGTTTTTTGTCCAGTGTGAATTGATACAGACGGCAATCCTCGTCATTTCAAATATAATCCTGAATCAAGTTTGTCAGAGTGAGGGAGTTCACACATGTCGCGACTTCACACGAATTGTTGTTAATTTTTTGTAATGATGAGGTTTAGTGCGTTCAGTTTAGTACTTATGATTTGTTAGTAAATGAACATTAACACATCATAAATGCATTTAGTCCTAGAATACAACTGCTCTTAAAAAAATCTACTCTGGCCAAGAATCGATGAAATACAAGTGTTCGAACTATTATGTGATTGACTGTAGGCGATTACACTGTACCACAACCAAAAAATCCCTCCTTCTGTATACAATTTTCTAATGTGCTTTCATTTCCTAATCAAGTATTCAAAACAAAAATTTTGGTTTTTGGATGGCATTTGTAGTGAATATTCGAATCCAAATAATACCGTAAATGGGACTGCAATTCATAGCCATTTCTTCGACTTTGGGCATTGTTTTTAGGCGATCTGTTAAACTGCGTATTGTCTTGGTGTAACAGCACATTTTTCCCTCTCAGTGTGGAGTGTATCTTGGCCATTTTGAACTTCAGGTGCCCCACAAATTAAATTTAAAGTCTTGGATTATTGTCTGTAGCGTTGCGTTAATTCCGGAGAGGCTACAAAACTCTCTGTTCATTTAGATGACGGCCGATTGGACTCCGGAGTTTAATGATAGTGTCATGTTTCATTCATTGTCACAAATTATTCATAAAAATAACTTAATCTCGTTCGATTAGCCGAAAACGCTGCTCCGAAATCGATACTTATTTTTATATTGGTTGAATTTGAGTTCGCGCGGCAGACATTATACAAAGGGCTCTCGCATGAACAACAACATATCTCAGAATTGTTCAAACCTTTTTTTTCATATCTCTAGGGTATCAGCAATATCCATCAACCGTGCTTTTCAATCTTTCGAAATTATTTCGTGGCTTTATTATGATTTCGTCGGTACTTGCAACATTTGGGTGTCTAGAGTTCTCATCATCATTGGTGACCAAATTGCCAATACGGAATAAACAACAAAAATCGCTAATATTTTTTTCGGCTGGGGCGACACCGAAATAACACTTTCTGTCCATGTTTTAACTCTTGCCGCAATTTGTCCGATTAGAAAACTGTGCTTTACAAGGTCACGTAATACGTCGTTACCCATTCCTTCGCAATAACAAAAGTTGCTTCAATCCAATTAAAATATCTAATGTCAAATGTTGTATATCGTCCTTCAATAAAAAATGTTGATTATTCACAAATAATTTCATTAGAAAGATGTGTCCTATCAAACGATACGAATTTTCAAGCCTAACTGTTATAGTGATAAGTTCGCAAAAATCTAAACTTGAAAACCAACGTATTGATTTCACGTAATTGGAGTAACTCCCACAAATGCTCAGAGAGCTCACACGGCGGTGATTCCGCCAAATATTTTATTGAGTTAGTATACGTTCGACGATCAATATGCTTTGCACAGCATTCCACTCGAGTGGCGCGACGGCCAGCTGCAGTACAACCAGTGCTCGATGTACGTGCGCAACTACAGCCAGATCGTTCGCTATCTGGACGCCCGAACGCCGCTCGATCTAGTCTCGCAGTTTCACACGGCAAATGAGGACGCTGGCGATGCGTCGACGCAGCTCAGTCCGGCTTTCGAGACGCGGGCGTGCAGCAACGGCTGGACCTACGATCGACGAACATTTCCGAACACCGTTGTGATGGAGGTATGGACTTTGGGATAGATTTATGCGTAGATTATTGCCGCGTTTGCAGCGGATTAGTTATATCTACGGTATCTGCCATTATGATGTGAACAAGGAAAACACAACATAATTTGTGATTTTCCGCGGATCACATGTGTGATTTTGTGATGATCACATGTGTGATTGATGACATCTTCCACATCAACTTCCGTTGATGAAATTAAAACAAAATTATGAATAAAAGTTTGGCAGCTTCAAACTGATCATATTTGCTACAATTCGTGTTTGGCATCGATTGATGATGACTCATTTTAAGTCAAAGAATCTCTGGCTACTTCTTTCATTGAAAATTGTGTTAATATAATGTCGTTTTTGGCATCGGTGAACTTTTGAAACTGTTCGAAAGTTACCACCTAACAAACGTTCCAACGGAGCCTTTTCCCACAAATAATGCGTTCCGATCCGACAGTGGGATTTGGTGTGCGATCGCAGCTACTTCACGACCATCGCCCTGGTGCTGTTCGGCGTCGGCGGTCTGGTAGGCAACTACATTTTCGGCTATCTGCAGGACTACTGGGGTCGACGTCCGTCGTACTTCGTGTACCTGTTCCTGGAAATCTGCGCCTGTGTGGTGAGCACGTTCGCCTGGGACTATGCGTCGTGGCTGGTGATGCGAGTGATTGTCGGTCTGACGGTGCCGGCGATTCTGGCCAGTCCGTATGTGCTGGGTGAGTGCGAGAGTGTTGATAGTCTGTTGCGACTTTCGACGTCAAATGACTGAATTGGGTTGGGTTTGGGTTGTATTTTCCGTATATTGAAAGTTAAAATCCCCTTGTCAAGCAACATATAATAATAATTTTGTGGCACTACAACCCCTTCCTAACATCCTTCGTTTGGATCATCGTTAGAAGAAAGAACCCGAACCCATACCGGGATCAAGCAACATAACGATCATTAAATGATAAATGGTTCACTAAGTCCCGGGAAAAGTGATGAAAACACAAACTTTCTGATGAAAACTTTTTCGGTTCCTCTACATAGTCTCATTATAGGCAGATAGCAAAAATCCAGCGATCCAGAAATGTCAAGAACCCTTTCAAGTAGTATTTGGCGCTAACCGCTAACCCTTGCAAAATCACAATTTTCGCCTCATTCTTTCCTTGGAGACACCATTTTGAATTTGGAAATTGATTATAGTCACTGAGGCCCGAGTACGAATAAAATGAGACCACAATTCATAGGCCAATCATAAAATTATCGACATTTTGTTGATTTTGACAATTGTAAGATTTTGCGTAATCGCGGCACCCTCTCCGCAAAATGCTCTCGCATACCCAAATTGCATGCACGATATTATATGATGTATCATGTCTCTATTAATTATACTATGGTACGGAGTTTAATCGGAAGTCATCTGAGTAGACAGAAAGCGACGAACCAAAATGCAACCGTAGGATTACGTTTGTATTCAGGGACTCAAGGAAAATGATCTTTATCGACCGCGTTCCGGATAAAAATGTTGATATTATTTGCAAGATTAATCTTTTATTTTACAAGAATTGCATGATTAATTTGTTCGACCATCCCGGCCCGCGGGCAGCCATCGAACTGGTCGGCCCCAGCCATCGCGTCTTCTGCACCATCGCCCTGAACATTGCCTACTCGATCGGCCTGGTGCTGCTGGCCGGCATCGTGTACGTGGTGCGCGACTGGCGCTACCTCTCGCTGGCCGTCTCCGTGCCGCTGCTGCTGCTGTACTCGTGCTTCTGCATTCTGCCCGAGTCGCCGCGCTGGCTGATCGCCACCGGCGACTTCAAGCGCGCCGCCAAGGTGATGAAAACCATGGCCAAGTTCAATGGCAAAACGGTGCCCGACAACTACGAGCAGGTGCTGCGCGACAAGATGCTGCCACCGGCGCAGAGCGCAGGCGCCACCGCCGTCGACCCCGCCGTCGATCCAGTGGCACCGGCGGTGACGGCGGCGTCGCTGGGCATGCTCGACCTGTTCAAGACGCCCAACATGCGCGCCAAGACGCTCATCATCACGTTCATCTGGTTCTCGAACACGTGCGTGTACGTCGGCCTCAGCTACTATGCGCCAGCGCTGGGCGGCGACGAGATCTGGAACTTCTTCCTCGCCGGCGCCGTCGAGCTGCCCACGTACGTGTTCCTGTGGCCCGGCCTGCACTATTTGGGGCGCCGCTGGATCCTGTGCGCGTCGATGATCATCGGTGGCGTCGCGTGTCTGGGCACGTTCCTGGTGCAGCAAGAGAAGGCCGCCATGCTGGCGCTGTACTGTGTGGGCAAGATGGGCATCTCGTCGGCGTTCGTGGTGCTGCCGCTGGCCGCCAGCGAGCTGTACCCGACGGTGGTGCGCGGGCTGGGCATGAGTTTCAGTTCGGTGATCGGGATGATCGGTCCGATCGTGATACCGGTGATCAATCATACGGTGAGTGAGAGTGCGAGCGTGGAAATGCGTGGGCTGGGGGGTTCTGCTGGTCGCGGTCGTTCGAAAAAGTCGGGGAATGAGCCCAGGATTGGACATACAGAATTTGTCCTGATATCGTGCCTCGTTTGAAAATAATATAATTGTATACTACATGGGCTGATAAGTATCGGGGGAAATAGGGAAGGAACAACATTTTCGATGAAGTCAAAATTTATTGTTGATCATTGATATCTTTCAGCCAGCCAATCAAAATGTTATACTCGTACTGTCATTAGTTTGGAAGCCTTTATTGTTACTCGCGGTTTGAATCATAACATTAACGGTTTTAACATTAACGGTTTGAATCATAACATATGAAGAAAAAGGTATTTAAAGTCTTATTAAAGCACTGATTTCTGATAGTTAGAAGGGCCGCTGGAAACAAAACAAGTCTTTATAAATTGTTATCTGGGTCTGTCCCAGCCTAAATTAAATTTGTCAATTTATTCGGAACCTTTCATTTGGGCTCCAAGGACAATGCGTGCAGTTGACGCTTAAATTTGGCAGTTCCTGACGAAAACATCCATAAGTCCAACAAATAATTTCTGAATTCGGAATGAATAGAACCTGGAGATTTCTGATGCCCTAAAATTATATAAAAAATATATATACGAATCTACATACGTTTTTGGGCATGCGAGAGCTCTTTGCGGAGAAGGTGCCGCTAAA
>JANTBZ010058882.1:0-23912 GCA_024741255.1 Exechia fusca | reverse complement strand
CACAGGGCGCATTGGCAAGAGTCCTTTTAGACGGGTATCTTTATTTTGCCCCTATTATCACCAGCTAGACGCTCACTATGATCCGTAACGACACGTGCGTGACCTCCCCTTGTCAGTTCCATTCGAACCAAAGCACTCTTACGCCACTCTGGTTGCCAAACGTGCATATGTGGGACCCGCAGCAGAGAACTGCGCACGTGAGTATTTCTAATGCAAAACGATAAAGCACTCAGAAACTACAAACATTCCCAACCATTCATTCCGTTCAGAGGCCATATAAAATATCCTAGTACAAATGTACTATAGCACACTCTGTTATCATCGAGCAAAATGTGCTGGCTGGCTGCTGGCTGCCGTCGCCGTCGTGTTGCGGGTGACAGACAGAACAACAAACCGCAAGCCAGCCAGCCAGCCAGCGCGCGATATGACTGATTGACTGCGGAAATTACTGGCGAGAAGCCCGCGCGTCGCGTCGCGTCGCAACAAAACAAATCAACAAGAGGGAGTGGAGAAAAAAAATCACGCACATGCATACAAGCACCCGAGACTCGACTCGTTGGCTGCTCAAGTGGGCTGTTGTGAGTTGTGACTCACAAGCGCACACAAGTCAGACACCTTTCGCCGCAGCGATTCGAGCGCACAACTACGCACATGCACAATTCGACGGGTTTCTACACGGAGCGTCACAATCGCTGTTACATGCACGTATTTCATGGACGTCAAAGATAACAAGGTGCGAAATGGAGATAACATAGTTCAGAAGTTGCCGCTAGATTGCATACGGTCAGGGTGAAATTCGTTTATTAAGAGTAGGCGTAGCACAATCAAGGCTAAGAGCGAAAGATTCAAGACGTTTTTTCAAGTTCAATTAACAATCATTATTATTTAGTGAAAAATGTCGAATGAAAAAGCTCAACACTGACAATGTAACTACGCACATGCCCAATTCGACGGTTTCCTACAAAGAGCGTCACAATAGCTGTTACATAGATGTATTTTACGAACTGTCAAAGATAGCAAGGTGCGAATTGGAGATAACATAGGCCATTGTAGACTACAGAAGTTGCCGCTAGATTGCATACGGTCAGGAAGAAATTCGTTTATTAACAGTCAATTAAACGACAATTAACAATCCTTATTATTATGACTAAATGTCAAATAAAAAATCTTAAAACTGTAACAGCACTTGTGACGCAGCGTATGTTTGTGTTTCGAATTTGTGCACACAAGTCGGTCTCGGTCTCTCGCCCGACGACGACGACCATGACAATCTATTTCCATTATAATTGTGCGCTGTTGTGTGTGCACATGTGCGCTCGTCAGCTCGTTCGTTCGTTCGTTCGTTCGCGTGCGCGCACAAATTTGCAACCGGCATTTTCGCCAGTTCAGCTGAACACACACACCGACACAAACCGACGAGAGCTGCCCAACAAAACAATGCTCGATGGCGCCAAGTTCGCTGCTCGTGGCGCGTCGACACGAAAACAAACACGAATCAGCGTCGAAACTAAAGTCCGCAGTCCGCTTGTTCGAAATGTGCGTGCGTTTTCAGTGTTTGGGTGTGCACTTTGCGCGTGGACAATAAAACGCGAGAGAATGGCATACGCAGACGCAAGTCGTCACAAATATTTATTTTATGCAGAGTATGCGCAACACTCAGCTCAGTCGTTGTCTGTCTGAATTGATTTGCGTGAATAACATTTTAGGAAACGATCAACTTTTCCAGATTGGCTCTGTTTTTCTAAATGTTTATCTTCCTAGGCTGAATTTGTACATGATGTTCCTAAGTTGCCGCTAGATTGCCTACGGTCAGGGTAAACCTTGTTTGTTAACTTTGTTCAAGACAAAAAGCGAACGATTCGAAAGGTTTTGTCTTTAATTTAACAGTTAATCTGAACCGTATTATGTTATAAAGTGTCGCATTCCGAGTTAAATATTGTTTTATATTGAAATATCAATCCCAAATCCCAACATAACTACTGCACATGTTGCTCCACTACTCTTGAACGCACAACTTGCCGGTTTTCACGTCAATTAGATTCGTGTGATGACGTCGCCGACGAACAAAAAATAAAACGAGGCCAGCCACCACGACCATTCGAATTCGCCAGCGCTTTGCTGATCACTTTCGATTTCGGTTTCGGAATCAATGCGGCTGACGCGACGACGCAGTAGAGTGGCAAATATCTGCGCCAGCGCTGATGACGACGAGCGCCATTTGGCACAGCGGTGGCCGGGCTCTAGAGCTCCGGAATCCTCGTGGGAAATTCAGCACATACAAACACAACGGCGAATGAATGGTTTGGGTGAGTGTTTGTGGGTGGGGTGTGTGCGAGTGGGCAAGTAAACCGGGCAGAGCCGTCAGAGAGTGTTTGCCTTTAATTATCGTATTCGATTGGCAAATGCAAACGCCCAAGCGGCGTGTTTGCGTGTATCGATTGTTCGACAACACTCTGATGCTGCTTTCGTTGCTACGTGGGTATGGAGTATTGGGTTGAGCAAAACATAATGTCGAATTTCAATGCTTTTTAATTGAAATAGATATATCGTCGTTTTGTTCGCTCATTTGTCTAGGTGGAGATGGATTTGACAAGGTAATACTTGCGATAGAAGCCATAACCTCAAAATGCCCGTGAACATATTATTCGAACGCCATGCAGAGTTTCTCAGAATGTATAACCTCAAACTGCACGAGAACATAGTCTAGTACAGATTATAACCTTTCGAACGCCGTAAGGATTGTCTCAGAGTATTTAACCTCAAACTGCCCGAGAACTAATTATAGTATGAATTGTTTCCTTTCGAACGCCGTAAGGAATGTCTCAGAGTGTCTGATCAGTATAACGGTAGATATCAATAGAAGTCCGACAATAATACTTTATCAACCCAATATTTGCATCCATTCTCATCACAGCAGACGAGGACAGAGCAGAGCAGTGTTGTTTTCGATTTTTGTCCGCAATGTGCCAGAGGTTTTAACCCAGTCGTTTGTACCATCAGACACCCAGCACGAAGCACGCTGATGTTGGCCCCGTAGATTGGAATCAAGAATGGGGTCGACGCCATCAACTCAGCGGCAGCAGCAGCAGCAGCAATTGCAATTGCATCTCTCCTCCGCCATGCCGAATGTGGAATGTGTGCAATTACAAACACACACACAGAGCCACCTTGTTTGCGTGGTGAATGCGAATGCGTGCATGCTAGTGGTTTCATTCCGCAAGCGCTCGCGCAATGAGAGTGCGGTTACCCAATATCCCAAAACCGCAATCACGTACACGTTCGCTGGATGGTATAACACAACGCAACGCAGCAGCGAAAGGGTTGCGAAAATGTGCATATAATATGGCCGTGTTGTGAGCCAGATTTATGACATCTCGTTCGTCCGACGAGACTGGCAGACGACCCGATCCCTTTGGGGCAAAGCAGTGATTGAGCATCGATTGACGAGCGAGAGGAAGCGGTTCTTGCGAAAATATCTGGTTTCATCATTAACATTCGCCCAGCAGGAAACTCGTTGGTTGTTCGTTATCGCCAATTCTGGCGCATCGGATTTTAACCGTTTTTGCTGTTGCGAAAATCGAGAACAAAACATTTGAATTTAATGCAATGCTAACTGCAAAGAAATATCGTGTATCGTGTTGTTGGCTTTGAATTCGTTGCAGTTGTTTTACTACAAAGCAACAACAACAACATAGAATCCAAGTGATCGTAAGGTTTCGTTGGAATTCCTAAGAAAATTTCAATAGTATCCTTTTCAAATTACATCGTTCTGACAAGTAATACTTGTAAAGTTGGTCATTCAGTCCATAATTCCGGCGATGTACGCAGTGATTGAGCATCGATTGACTGCGAGCGGCACCCAAAAATATTCATGCAAAAATGCCGCCGACCCACCTTTAAACAAGTCAGTCACGCCAGTCCGCATTTATATACAAAACAGCTGACCGTCCGCTTCGCTCGCTACGCTGTGCGTAATGACTTGTGAAATTCTACATGGATGGAAATACGACCCCACCCGTGCCTGGTCGACCGGCGAGCGGCGGCGGCGGTGAAATAAACGCACACCCCAACCCCCGGCTTCGCTCGACGTCCATATTCGCGCGCACTGCGCACAAGCTTCCCTAATTTGTTTTCGTCATCCATCCCCTCGGAGCCCGTGTGCGAGTATGTGTGTTGTATATGGGGAGGACAAAATTATACCCCA
Source organism: Exechia fusca (assembly GCA_024741255.1). NCBI lineage: Eukaryota > Metazoa > Arthropoda > Insecta > Diptera > Mycetophilidae > Exechia > Exechia fusca. Next base: position 19,708 of record JANTBZ010058882.1, on the reverse strand, counting down.
ACTACCAACTTTGTTAGTGCTGCTGCTGCTGCTGGCGAAACCGGCAACGTTGGCATAAAACGCGTTGGCTCGTAGCAAGCTATCAGGTTTGTAGGAATGGAATCGGGGGAATTTCTAGATGTTCATAGATGCGTTGTAGGGAAATCCTTGAAGGAATGTCCAACGAATTTCGGCTCATTTCAAGATACCTCTAGATTTCAAGATTTGCTTGCATTTTACTGCATTGCAGTCAACTACTTTACTTTGGATTCAATTAGAAGTTGATGCGATATATAGTCTGGTTTTCGAACGTGTCCGATCCCATCCGTATGAACCTGGTATATACCACACCACACACACACTCGATAGTAGATTGCGACTCGCGCTCGCTCGCTTGTATTCGTGCTGCCGCCATGGCGCTGCAAAAACATCCCCTCGCACATCCCCCAGCTTAAAATGACGCACATAGCAGCGTCCGGACTCCAACGGCAACCAAGGTTTGGGGTGTGAGCGATTTTGGGGTGGCAACCAGCCAGCGAGCAACGTTGGCAGGAAATACTGCTGGCGACATTCGCGCACACATTCGACTGGATGGGATGTGGGGATGTGATCCCGGCGGAGGACTGGAATTGCTAGGAGTCGCGAAATCAGACTTATTTGAGGTTATATTGTTGTTTTTAGGTTATTGTTGTTTTTTGAAGGCCATCACGAACAATATGGGTTATTAGAACCGGCCAATTCTTGTTGAATTGCAATTGTATCAAAAAAACAACAACAACATGTTATAAAAAGACATGGAAATGGGTTGCCAGAAAATCTCCCACTTATGGAATGGATATGATTTTAACTGTTTCATAAAAGTAAATTCCTCGTACTTTCGGAACCAAATCCAATTTCCATTATTCCTGTGAGTCCCTCCAGTCCCGCAAATCTCGGGAATTGAATTCCCCCATTTTCAGTGGTGTGAGTGTCAAACCCGGTTGCCAGACGCCAACACCTCTCAACCGACCGACGCGGCCGCCGCTGGCGCAAGCGCGTCGTTTTAAGTTCCGAGCTTAGCTGAGCTCTGCCACGCTGGATGGCATCGGCAAACGGAAACGACGGTCGCCCGCCGACGAGTTGGGTGGTGGTGGCGCCGCCAGCGGGCGACTGCGGCGGAAGCCGGTCGATGCGAATGGCGGCGGCGTCGTCGTTGGCGACTATGTGTTCGAAATGGAAAACATGGTACATGTGGACTGCGGACTGCACATAGCAGTTTATATAACACAACGCGACGCGAAGGGAGCCCCCCACATGTCGTGTCGAGCTGGCTGGCTGGCTGGCTGCGCCATGGTTGCTGGTGGCAATCTGCATATATTTGCCACAGAGCCCGACACGAACTACACGACACGACCGACCGACGACGATGTCGACATACAGAACTGCTGTGCGGTGTAATCGTAAAGTGCTCTCGTGTTCGACATTTCGAAGCCTCCCTACGCCGCACATTTAAATGCTAACCGGATTTAGGCCTCGAGAATAATGTGATTATTGCGCCATTGAATTTCCGCGCGGTGCGGCGGCGCAATCAATGGCAACTATTCAGAAAACTTTGCGCGGATCTTCCTTCGGCGGCCGGCGAATTGCCGTACTTTTCGTTTGAGCCGGGTGGCGGGAGGGATGATGTAACACATCGGAACCGGTGGAGGCAAGGTTGGCTTCATTCCTATCGAAATTAGTATAAATTGTGTTTGTGCAAAATCAATTAACGACATGTTGATGGCAACGCTGTCTGAACGCTTTACGGCGCAGCTTGAGCATCCGGTCGGCTCACGGCGGTGGACTGGACGACTGTGGCCACCACCGGAGCCTAGCCAGCAGCACTCAAGGCCTCATAGCAAAATTTGATGGCAACGCTGTCAGATTGCCTAATGGCGCAACTCACTCACGTCCGGTCGGTTCGGTCCAGAGACCATCATCGGGACGACCGAGGCGCCCGAACGACGACGGTGGCCACCGGAGCCGAGCCACCAGCCAGTACTTAAACGTCAGATATCTGAACGCTTGGCCAAAATGACGACGAAGCCACACACATGAGCCGGCTTCGGCTCCGTGGATCGGGGCTTGGGCGTTATTAATGAATGGACGTGGGTCATTAATTACATACACACACATGCATGCATGCACGCACGCACACATGTGCTCGTTTGGCGCGCCCAACCAACGGCGAGCCAACCAGCGGCAAGCCAGTCCCTTTGTGAATGATGATGATGTGGGTATTTGAAGCGTATTAAATTCGCCGTCCCCGTGATTGATGAGCCAGAAAGTCGTCGAACGTCCAACGAACTTTCACGGATGGCGCGCGGTATGGGGTCACGCACACACGTGACGTGGGTGGCTGAAAATGTTGATTGGGCTAGGAAATGTGAATATTTACATACACATCCATCCAAACAAGTTTCACTGAACTGAATCGCAACGAAGTCGTTTTGTTTGGCCGACGAAGCAAGATCGCGCGTTTCGCCAAGTTTCGCGCCAAAATGCGAAAACCTGATCGTCCAGTCCAGCTGTCGCTGCTGCTGCGATCGTGAAGACGAGCCCAAGCCGGTTTAATTGCCACGCGGAATTTCGCGCGAGCTGCGATGCGAGCGGCATCGACGCAATTATAAATGAGTTTACGCGCGCGCATCGCACATGGGGGCGCACAACAAACAAACAACAGCAGCAATGCGCAATGCGTGTGTGCCATTTACACACGACGACGAGTTGTTTGTGAAATATGCGGGTCGCCGGCGATGGCGGTGGTGGAGCGACGACATGTGCGCGCAAACTTTTAGTGGGTGTGTGTTTGTGTTTAGAAGCGCTTGCCAACGAATCGTTGAACCAGAAACGTAGGCAATTGGATAACAAACGGGTTGGTGAACACAAGCTCATAATGTTATAATTGTTCAAAGATGAATGAACTTTTTTTTACGTCAGCCTCCAAAATTGAATAAGTATTGTCGGAGTTAGGTTCGAAAGACTGGTCCTTCGAGCCGGATTGAACATTATGCCAACATTCAAGCATTCAAGATCCAAGATTCATGCTCGAACACCACTACGGACCTGACTGAACTCCGTTCGAGATAGAAAGTTCACACTGCGCAAATATACGCGAATTCCGAGCCAAAAAAGGGGCCGCACCGACGGGCCGCGAACAGGGTGTGCTCCACAGATGCCACACAACGATAGCAACCACGACGACGCCGCCGTCTTTTTAATTAGTATTGGTTTTACCCGTTCAATCAGCACTTCCACACACGAAACAAAAAACCCCAACCACCGGGGCATACTCTCTCGGCGAATCGTGACCCCACAACCGGTTCTCCACACGGGGCGATAATTATAAAATCGTTGCCCGAACCGCAACGAGCAGCGCATCTCTCTCGGTGCGAAGGTTCGGCGGGAATGACGTCGCGAGTCGAGCTGTCGTCATCAACGACGACGACGGCCCCAAGATGTGCGCGTCCCATAAATAATGCACTTTTGCGCCGTCGCCGTTCGAGACACATTTTTCGCGCCCAGCCAGCGAGCCAGCCAGCCAGCAAGTCAACCATCCGGAGTCCAACACACGCTCCGTTTAATTGATGGGCTTGTCGCTGCCAAGTCGCTCTCACACACGTGCCTCGCATCGTGAATTGCGTGAGTTTTCCTCCATCGTCGTCGACGTCGATGGAGACTTTAAAATATACTATATTTTATATAGTGCATTTCAATAGGGACGATGTTTTTTTTCCAAAATAATTTGGTCTCTGAACAATAAGTTTTGTAGTATAAAGGAGCATGATATCCTAACCCTTTCTACAACACGTCGAAATTGTTGTTGCTTTTGATGACATGTTGGTAAGAAGATGTGCAGGAAATCACATTTTCCAATCCACTATCCGGAATTGGTTAATCAACAACATGTACATGGCATCAAAGATCGACCGTCCTCCCCCCATTGAAAACCCCTACACTATATTTTATCCGTCAGCTCAAAGCGTTCCGCGCACACGGACAATTTCCGTTCTCGGGGCGTCGTTGATGCGTCGACGTCGAGTGTGCCAGTGCACTGACACGCCAGACTATTCGTGGGAACGCTCGTTCCGCCGTCGCCGCCGTCGCAGCCGCCACCTTGAAAGAAATTATGCACGCATCTCGGGCGCGAATAATATGCGCGCGGGCAAGCACGCGCGAAAAAACACGTTTCTCCCTCTACCTCCAATCGTTAACGTCTGGTTTTTTTCGAACGAAAACGCCGGCGACTGCCGACGACGTTGATAACATCATATCGTGTCGCAAATATCGACAGCCCCCGCCGAGTGCGGAAGAGACGCGCATTCAACAACGGTCAATGACATTTGACAGTGCGCGGTGACACAAACCCGGTTTGGTCCGAAGATATACTATGTGACAGTTTAACGTGACGTGTGACTTGTTGCAAATTCTGCAAAGTGGGTAAGGCTGAAAACCAGCATGCAGCAGACAATTGTGAGCACGGTTTTCGCACCGTAGCGAATATGTTATGCACGTAGTAAACACAGAGACATAATAATATCTCTAGCACATTGCTCGCTGTTTACGCGCGCGTTCGCGCTGTGATGTGATACTCTGTGCTTGTGTGTGTTGTTATCGATAGCCGTGACCCACATAAAATGCGGCGCAAATGTGTTTGCCATTCGAGCGAGCGCGCGCCGTCGATTCAACGGCGTGTTTGTGTGTGAATATATATTTGCACAGCGAAATATACCATGCCATATTCGCGCATACGACGACGACACCAGATACGCGAGACAGCGGCGGGTTAAACAACCGCTACACACATTCACGCATGTGTGAGCAGAGCGCGCGATACATTCGAACGCGAGTGAAACAGCGAATGCGAATGCACGACTGCTTGGGCATGTGTTCAGTGGCCTGACTGCTGGAAAGATTAGCAGTCGCAAAAGCGCATAGCACTTCCTACACGGCGAGGCGAGGCGAGGCGAATTGTGTCGTCATCGGCGCGGTATCGCGGCGACCCCGACACAGAACCACGCAGAAGTAGACGAGTACAATGTGCAAAGCGAGCGAGCGCTATCGAACAAGGATGCGATGAAGACGGCGGCGACTGGCGGGGTTTGTTTGCATAGCCCAAGACCTCAAGAACAAGGCTGCCACATCAACAATGGCTGGTATTATTTGAGGCCTTTCCGACAAATGAATCGAAATCCAATCATCAACATCATCGAGAATCCGGCTCGAAGGACCACATTTTGTTATTTCGAGACGTCTTTACAGTCAGTTGACAATTCAAATTTAGTCTTCGAAATTTACGTGATAACATTTGGATGTCTGCAAATATTGTCATAATGGTCAGTTTCATTCCGGCCCGAAGGACCATATGTTTGAACCAGTTCGTATCATGTGATCCTTCGTGCCGGTCTTCTACTGGGATATCCATCCCGAATATTTGGAAAAATAAATGCAGTTATACAGAAAAGATTCAAATGAGCACTGTCCGAATGCCGTTTGGGATGTGAGATTCGGTTGAACGTCTGAGCTTAGCACAATAACACTTCCTAACACCAACCAACAATAGCACTTCTAATGAAGCGCAGTCCAGTCAGCCATAATTTCTCCGTAGCATGCCATAGCTTCGCCAAAGTGTCCGTCCGTTCGTTAGAGTCCAACCCGAAATTCGTTGCAATCACGCACGCCCGGAATGTAATTCGTTTGCAACGTGCAATTCGTTTCGCACGATGTGTGGTGTGGTCTGGTGTGTGTAACGATCGTGTTTCGTGTGCGCATTCGTTGCGCGGCGCACAATTGCAGCACAAGCACTTCTTCAAATGCGCACCGTCGGTCGGTTGGTTGGCTATTGGCTGGTATGGGCAGGGTTTTGGGGCTGTTGGGTAGTGGGAAGTTGTCGATGTTTTTATCGACAAAACATGCTATTGTTCAGATCTCGTAATAGCTTACGAATTGCAACTAAAATATCTTCCATTGGGGAGACAAATGGGCAATCTATTGGCTATCAAGAACAACAACAACGAACAACGAATTAATCATTATATTCCATCCTCAATTGCACAAAATCAAACAGACCCCCAGCCAGCCAGCCAGCCGTCGCACAGGCGACTGCATATTATTTATCGTGTCGGGCTGACGCGACACGGACCCGTGCGTGCGTGCGTGCGTGTCATGCATGCAAGCCATGCGCTCTGCAGACACTTCTACAGCGTGTTCGCGGCAGCCGAGCGAAACCGGCGTGGCCAAACATTTCGCTAACACTAGCTGATGCATCCCTGTGCCAGCCAGAGCCAGAGTGAGTGCCAACGCCAACCGAAAACACGCCTTTGAACATGCTCCGCGCTCGCGAGTCGCGAGTAAGTTATTCATTCACGCGCGCGCGGCCACCAAATTGTGTGTACCATCACCATCGTCATTCCGCCGCCGCGTCTCGACCGTGACGCGGCCACGCGAATTCACTGTGTGTGTGTGTCGCATATTTATGGCCCCTCTCGACAGCGACGGCAGCAACGACACCGGCGGACGATATATAGCATAGTTGGTGTGGTTGTTGTTGTTGTCTCTGGTGTGGCCGTTCTCGCCCGACGGCTGTCTACACATTCCCCACACTCCGTCTCCGTCCGTCGCTTCGGAAGGAACGCACCACCACCAGAAGGGGTTTTTCTGCCGCTGAAAAGCGACGCGCTTCTGAATGCACATGACTCGCCGCCTCGCCAGTACATATACTAATAATGACTCTATTTGAGTCGAGCGCAAGCGCCGTCCGACATTGCATAAGCATTTCAATTGCAGCAGAAAAAAACCAGCCAACGACTTGGGGCATCAGCTGCTAGCTAGCGTCCACATAAAAATGTGTGTGCGTGTGTGTTCGTACACAAATTCCCTTTCACCATTTGTGTGAGCGCCATGGCGTCGTTGGCGTCGTCAGTCAGTCAGTCAGTCGTCATCATCATCATCATCATCATTGCTTTGAACGTGTTTCTCTCCAAGTGTGGAAACAATTATTGCACGAATACATATTCGGAGAATGGAGCGCACGTGCGACGATGTAATCGCCTTTCAACCGAATGGATTAATATCCAGCACGACGACGACTCTGTTCTTTCTCGACTTGGAGCAGCGCAGCGTGTGCTCGCGTTTCGATATTGCGGATTGCGATGCGACTGCGACTGTGTGCCACAAGGTGTACCCAAGGTGTACGCCAAGTAAGCTCGTGTGTGTGTGTTGCGTCGCCAATAAGTTATGAATGAAATCGCGCGTCCACTGGCTGGCTGACGACAAGCTCAGCTAGCTCAGCTCGAGCTCAAAGAGCGACGACGACGACTGGCTGATTAAATTGCGTTTGCATTAGTCATTTGTGAGACGACGGTGTGACGTCAAGAGCGAGCGGCGGGCGCGCTTTCACGTGTGTGTTCGCCGTTCGTCGACTAGCAATTGTAATTCAAATCGTGCTCGCGTGCACGTGTTCAGGTTGCATAGGTTCGTACAGGTTACATAGAGTCGCGTTCCATGTGCCTGAAGATTTATCGTTGTTTTGACTTGAGTGTGTCGAATGTCTCGTGCGGTAATTCGAAACGATTTAGGGCTTTTCTGACGTAGTTTGTAGGTTCAATGCTTGGAAATCACTTTCATTTGCTCTAAGATTCTATCGATAAATCGATTTATTTTTAATCCGACAGCCATTTTCAGAAGATGACCAATTTTGAAGTTAACAAATCGTTATTTTCAGAATCGGAACATTTTCAAATGAGTCGAATGGTCTCTCTTGTGCGAAACTGTATGAAACCCGTAATTATGTTGAATCAATATACATATTTTGAGAAACGAAAACCAAAAATAATGTCAAAAAGGTTAAATCAATGTACAAATATAATCAAAACAACTGTTACCTTCCATCGTTCGGCGCACTTGCGCGAGAACTCGGCGAAAATCACAGACTCCTCCGGGTGCTTCTTCTTGTGCTCCTCGCGGCACGTCTGCACGAAGAACGCGTACGCGGTCATGCGGCCGCGCGGCTTGTTGTCCTTGCCGCCGCGACCGGATTTCACCGGTGTCGCCTGCATCTGTATGTGCTGGTTGTTCAGGTTGTTCTGCTGATGGTTCTGCACATGCTGCTGCTGGTGATCCTGCTGCAGGTGCTGCTGGTTCTGAAATGGAGCGGAGAAAAAAACAACACGTTTCCATAAATTCGGGCGTTCTGGTACGGTAATTTAGTACTTCGCGAAATGATCACTTTTCTATGGTTTTTAAAATCTTGAAACCGCTTTATATGAACAATGTTTGATGTATATCAAAATGTCCGCTAATTGATCCGTTACGCGATTCTGCATATTGAAAGAAAATCTATTACTTCGCATGGTACAGAGCGAGGGGCGAATCACTCTGGAAATCGGTGTACACTTCGTGGGAAATCACGTGGAAATCATCGGAAATCTTTGGAAATAACGGACATCTTTGGACATTTTTGGAAATCTCCGGAAATTTCTGGAAATCTTTGGACATCTTCGGAAATCTCTGGAAAAATTAGGAAAATCTTTATAATTTTTCGGAAATCTCCGGAAATCTTTTGGCAACCTTTCAAAGATTTTCGGAAATCGGTGTACACCTCGAACATGAGTGATGCACCCCTCTGTGTTATACTGTTGTTGTTGTTCGATTTCACGTTGATGGCTGGAGACGTTTTCCATATTGCCATTGTTATACTGTTATACTCTGCAGTTTCGAACAGTTTTAGAAAATAATCGACGCAATTTTTTGTATAAACACATTTTTCGAATGAATCATACCTAATTCGTCCACAGTCTGTCTGTCAGTTCACCCATTGGTCATTGCTCTAGATTCGGCGCGCTCGCGTTCGCGTCCGCGTAATCCGATTGCATGCATGCGCGCACACCTCAAAACACACACCGCCGACGACTCTCGACTCTCGACTCGACCGACTTTCAGTTTTTCAGTCGGCGGCGGCGGCGACGTCGGTGCGTGTTTGTGTTTACGTCTACGAGGAACCCGCCCGCCCGCGACACATGAATTATTTCGGTGTTTACATACTAGACATAAAGTCCGTGTGTGTGTCCGTAAATGCACGCCCCACATTCCACAAACATATAACAAATCGTCGCGTCTGTGCTCTGCGACCCTCGAATGTCGCCGTGGCGTGCATTCTCACCGAAATAAAATATACCAGTTTGCCGGCGACCCACGCAAATGACTGCGTGTGCGTGCGTGTTGTGTTTTTCGGGTCGGCAAAAAATTGGGACACGCGCTGCGGCGGCGGCGGCGTCGACAACTCAAGCAACACACATTTTTGTGTGTTCTTTCACCCAGGCAAGCATGCAAATGCGTTACGCACACACAAACACCAAACACCCGTAAAACATAACACCCAGCTGACACATTCCGCACATGCACGCAAGCATGCAAGAGAGCTTAGAACCCCGCAGCTGGAAAGTGTGTCGAATATGGAGGAGAATGGAGGAGTCCGTCGACCTTTCCGGAGAAACAAACACAGTCACAACACATTACATAAACATAGCATAAAGTCGTCGTTGTCGAACGCGGGAATTGCGTTATCGACCGGATCCGTGGTCGTGGCGGCGGCATTGGGGCGGAAAAAGTGCCCATCCGACCCACCACCCTCGACATCGGCCAAAACCCCGACGGACGTCATCGCAAAGAAGACGACGCGCGTCGTCTCTTGGGCAAACCAAACATAGATCGGGCGTCGTCGTCGGCATCTTTTCGCGCGCGCGCGCGCTGAGTAACTTTGCGTGGTCGTTTGTTGTCACATTGAGCGCTATTTCTGTCTTGGCGCGCGAGCGCAATTGACACAAGTCATCGTCGTCGCCGTTGATGTTTGCGTCCGTCTGCTCATTGTCGCGCGCCGCACCTCGAGTGAGTTGCGACTCAAACTCGAATGCATTGCATTCTTGTGTAAAGTGGTGTTGGTTCGTTAGGACGGGTCGAAAACAATGGTTTGTTCTGAATAGAAAGCAACAATAATGCTTCGAAGTTATCACACACGACGAATCGAATCGTCTGTTGTTCGAAACTACAGAGTATAACAGTATAACATTTACTGTATCATTCAAAATATGACTGTTATACGTTGACATTCGCTCAAGTTATCGAAACTGTTCAATTTATTACACATTCTCCATCACAGAAATGTTCCCAATTGACCCAGTCTAGCCACGACGGGCGCTTTCTCTCCGCTGGCTCGACTTGACTTGTCGGTCGATGGTGACGGCGGTGGTGTCACTTTGGGCGATGACATCATCCGCACACACCGAAATTACATCAGGGGCCAGGGTTTCGTTGCCTCTCGACGCATTTGTGCGTCACGCAATTAAGGCCTCCCCGAACCGCGCGCACTCACGCACGCACGCATCGTAATTAACAGCAGCGGAACGGAACGGGGAATGTCGAGTCCCGGCGGTCGGCGGCCGCGCATCCAATTGAATCGACACACAACGCAACTTTAACGACACGTTCTGCGGTGTTGTTTCGTTGACGGCCGCCGCACAAAAATGCCGATTGAAAATTGACGCGTCAAGTGTATTAACATTTTTTTGTTCAGCAATAGGGACGACGCCGAGTAACACTCGGGCAATCGCCGCACACGCACGCAATTAAACCATTAAAGCGGTACACAACGGAATGCACCCAAGCGAACAGCCGCGCGAGCGTGAGCGTCGTCGTCGTCGGCGCAAACATGCGTGAACTGACCCATTTTTCCGCGCTCGAACGAAACAAACCAGCTTTCGTACAGGGGCTGTCGTGAGTCGGTGAACGAGAACTAGGCAAGACTTCATGTGTAGTTGGACGCCAAGATTGGACGTTTGTGTATGTACACTGAATCTAGTACGTCATAGCCAAGGTCCGGAAGTTAAGGGGAACTAATTTTGAATCCGAAAATACAAAAATAGTTGATGAAACTCGTCATTTGCCGTATAATACACTCTTCCAACAATAATAGCATGTTATTCCTCGTCCGAATACTTCTGGCCTCTACTGTACGAACGCAGCGCAAAGACCACAAGACGAAGAAGCAGCGTATAGCGTGGTGTGGTGTGTTTATCTTAATTACACATCAAGTGCGCGTATAATGAGTGTGTTTATGGATTGGATGGATGCGTTCGGACTGGCCAACCCGCCTCGCTCGCCTCGCTCACTGGCCGCAGAGCGTCTCAGAGCGTCTCAGGCGCTGTCGCAGCGCTGCTTGCGCTCCGCCGAGCGCAACGTAATGCAAACATAAAGTGCAGTTTTTATGATGGCGCCCCATTGGCCATTGTCATCGCTGGCGTCATAATCATCATGGATGTGTATATGTTCAGAACCGTAGCTGCTGACTGCAAGAATGTGAAGGCTTTCAGCTTCAGTATGTCAAAAAACTGTTATACTTTTCCAAAACACTTCGAAAATCGTTAAAAACAAGCAAATCTTCTTCAAACGTGGATACATCCCTGCTATTTTGCAGTTCTTGTTATTGTTTGAAACTGTTATTTACATTTCACGCCAATGCAATTGCATATGTGCACATTCAGTTATGATTCAATGCTGGCGAGAACATAACTTCCGATTTATGCAGCCAATCCGCCAGCCTAAATTAAAAAAATCCGAATGCAAAACAACGCCGAGCAAAAAATTACGACTGTGTTTCTGATTGCAGCGTGAAATTGCATTCTCTCGGTCGGCACGGGCGCCCAGTTTCGCGCCCAGTCCGGCGACGACTCCGTCGGAAACCCATTAATCATGTAATTTATGTTTTCGGATGCGCCGCCGCCGCGTGTTTTCGCCGCGCGCCGGCATCGAATAAATACCCGAACTGTGGCGAACAAACAGCAGAGCAAAGCGAAGAGCAATCGTAATAATGTCATGTCGTTCATCTTCGCTGGTTTTGGTGTGTTTTTTTGCGCTGTAGGGTTGATTTCGGCGCAATGGAATCCAGTGTGTTTGCCCAAAGCGGAAACGATATTTGCGCAGGCTGTAATCACAATTTGGTTGGTTGGTTTGGTTGGTGTGATTGCGTGCGAAATGAATCTCGCTGGAGGCCTGATTGCGTGGATCGATTTAGAGATTGTGGGGAATGTGGTATGATGTACAAAATTGGGTGGGCGCATAATTTCTAGAAACATTTTCAATTTATTTTAGTGTTGATTCGATTGATTCTATTCAAATTTCGTTCCTTTGTTTTCAGTGAACAAGAAACTATTTTGTGTTGTTGTTGTAAACTAAAAACCAAACTTGGTTTTTCGAGAAGACACCTGAAGATATGTTTCCGTCGCAATACTCGAGAATTAATTAGTTAATAACTTGAATCACCATAAGGACAACCAACAACGATTATCCGTAATGTCTACCTCGACCCTTAAAACCAAGAAACCATTCCATCCAACCCATTACATCACCGCTCACCGCTGACTCACAAACAAACCGCGCGTTCGCTAGAAAAGACAACTTCATCGTCGTCGCAACTGCGCAGCTGCATGCAATTTCGCGAACATTCGCGTTCCGCGCTCGTCTCGCGCTCCGCGCATCCGGAGATGAATTAACAGCATCATTATGCGGACTTTGACATGCGGCAAACTAGCAGCGACTCGCGCAGCTCTGTCTGTGTGTTTGTGTCGGTGTCGGTGGTGCGAAGAAACGCGACTTGTTTCGCTTATATGTGAACGGATTGGATAGCCGGCGACGACGCGATAAACAAGTTGCAAACTCACACGCTGTCGCGACGCGCCGCGAGATGCAACTCACACGCCTTGCATGTGCATGTGTGTGTGTGAGAGCGCGGCCAGGTGTTTATGGGTAATTATTCAAACTGTTGTTTTTGTGCAGCCGGCGTCGTTTCGCTGCGGCATTGGCAAAAACTCTAAATTTACTATCGTCGTGTGCCGCGGCTTGGCTGCTGAATGGGATTTATCGATGCCGACAACGCAGCTGTGCGTCGACGTCATCGGCATCATTGACTTGCGAGTGCGGGGAGAATATTTATCGCTTCCACCCCAACCCGCCGTAATTCTGCCCGGCGCAGTTCAGCGCACTTGACGCACCCGCGTCGGTCGGTCGGTCGATCGATCGATACGGCACACGACGTAGACGACGAGAAACGAGACACAAGACTGCGATGCAACGAAGCAAACTCTAGTCGAGTCGGTTTTTTGTATTCCTTGTGCTGTCATTTGTGCACGTCAGTCGAGACTGGTGCACTTCGTTTATTGGCAAGGCAAGGAATTTGGAAGGCTTTTGAAACGAAATAAAGGAAATTCGATTGGATTTGATTTCGTAAAAACCAGCAGTTTTTTGGCAACAACCCAATTCGTATGCTGCTATAGCATAGCTGCTTTTCTAGCCTCGGATGGATAGGATATTTCAAGTTTGACAGCTATCGTTGCGACTATTTTGCATGTTGGTAGAAATTGATTGCGATAAATGTACTAGATTTAACGCAGCCAGGACCCGTACACTCTAGATTTTTGTCCAAATTTATCGGGCCCCCGGATGATTTGAATGATTTGTTGTTGTCTGTCACGTCCACACACTTGAACGCAACGGCTTTCGCATCTAAAAATGTGTTTTCGAGTCGCACAACTTCCTGCACCTCGGGCACATGTCTCACCAGGGAATGCGCACAAGTAGTAGTAGTTCTTGTACTCTCTTGAGTCGCACCACCGGACAAGCAAGCCAACACATCGATGGCGCGATGATTGATGCGTATTACTCTAATGAGACGACGTCGTAAACAGTCGATAAAATCGCATCAATCCACCGGGCCAACCAACTGACACGCGCTTGCTCGCTCGTTCGTTGCACAAACAGAAAGTGATTGATGTCCGTGTGCTGGCCAGGCCAGGCCGACTTCCACAACAAACCAACCAATCGTGTTTGCAATTGAATTGCAGCGCAGCATCGTCGTCATTTCGTTCTCAAACCAGCTCTCTGCTCAACGAGCAGACACACAAAAAACGATGCCAACGATGCCAACCTTCATAAATTACGATGTGTGTCCACTCGGATACTTTTATCCAAGCCCATGAACCCCAGAGAACCCGCTGCGAGAAGCACACAATATACAATCATCGATGATCACTTTCCCATGCGCGATGATGCGCCTTTGTTCGGGACTAATTGCGCCCAGCCCAGCCCGCAGCCAGCAGAGAGGGGTGCGAAGCTTATCAGAGCAATATATCTTCGGTGTCTGGACCAACGTGCAGGTACAAGAAAATACCGTGGAATCGTTGTCCGAAATGGGATCACGGGTCTCTTCTTTTTCGTGTGTGTGTGTTATCTTGCGCGCCTTTGATTGAATCGTTGTTCGATGCGCCGGCATGACTCTCCAAAATGGAGGGGAAAACACGAACCTGACACTCGTGGCTCGAATACTAATCCTATAGCATGTATATAGAGTTTCGGGACACCTTCAAAGGGGTGTAAGGTATACCTACTGCGCACGTTATCTGGCATTTTGGGATTGGGTTTCAGTGGCGTATTCGGTGAGAGCATTTTGGGTTGCTGACTACGATTAGGATCGTGTATCATTTGATAAAAATAATGATAGATCTCTTTGTGGTCCTTCGAGCCGGACAGCTATATTAGTTTCGGATCGGAAGGCCCGCTCGAAGGACCAACAATTTTCAACAAATTCAAATGTTGTTAATTTACTTAGAAACGTTTTGGCACAAGAAAACTTTTAAAAAGCCCCTCCAGAACCACATCCCGGCTGCTCCACTGATTACGATCGTCGTCGTTGTTTTTTTTCGCTTCGCTTTAATTCGTTACGCGTTCGGCCCAATCTGGAAAATAAGCGCGCGCTCAACGGAATTGAGCACTCTCGACCCTCATCAACGAACATCGCCGTTGCCATCGTCATCATCATCGCCGTCGTCGTGCCACAAACCGTCGTCGACTGTGCTTGTGCACGATCTCTTGCGGTCGCTGCTGCTGCGCAGCAACAGGCCTCAGCACAAAAAACCGGTTTCGATCGCCGCCACTGCCGCCGCCGTCGTGCTGAGCCGTTCCAGCAAAACTCGCCGGACGACGACGACGACGCGGCGGCGACGACGCTAACCAACCGTATCCCATTCGCCGCGCAACAGCGCAGCACAGAAACGCGCTGGTTGTGGTGTTTTTTTTTCGAATCCCAACCGACAATCGTGCGCGCACTCGGCACAAAAGCGGCCGAGCAGGTTTTCGAAGAAAGAACATTAAGAAAAAACGACGACGTCGACAAAGACGACGACGACGACAACGGCGTGCTCGTTCACGCACATCGCGAGGCGGCGAGCACGACACGAGAAAATAACCACACATGTGTAGGGTTTCTCAAGAGAACTTCTCGATCCTTGCGTTTGAAGTTATAATGCGATACTTGTGAAATATGACATAAAAAACGTCGAAGTCCGAAATTTTCGGATTTGTACGAAACTCCACAGGAAACCACACTCCGAAACAAAGATTTGGTCTAGTGAGGAGACCCATTAATGTGAATATATCATGACTATTTCAACGGGTAACCATGTTCAATTTCAAAGACATAGCATTCCTCATGAAACCCCCTATACACGCTTGCTGGTCTCCGACGACCGTTCACGACGCAACAAGGGGCCAGAGATCCCAAACGACCGATCACAGCGCGAGCGCGCTCACACACAATGAAAACGGACTGGCATTGTGTTCGGCCCGTGTGTGTGTGTGTGTGTCGGGTAGGCTTCGCTTGGTTGGCACGCATGAAGCAGCAGAACGCAAGCTGCATAAACAGCGCGTTGCGATAATATATGCTTTGTGTGTACAGAGACTCACACACTATACACAATAGACAAACGATCGCTCACACAGACAATTGAGGCAGGCACACACAGCGAGCAGAACAGAGATAAATCAGAGAGATTGTTTTGGCCCATCCGAACGGAACGGAACGCATCCGGACGGATGGATGCGTCGCCGCGGTGCCGGCGGGAAGAGTTTGCTGATAAGACGCATTCTGGCGAGTAGATTGATCGGTTGCGTGCATTGATAGCGCGTTACGCGTCAGAAGTGTATGTCGAATGAAAGTAATCGAGTGCAATGATATGGCATTTGTATCTTTCGGATCGTATGGTCCTTCGAGCCGGACTTCGTATTCGGAAGAGTGATATCTGCGAACCTCAACTATCACACACGATGATAATATCCATTTGTATCATATGGTCCTTCGAGCCGGACAATAGGACATTGAAATTCAATTTGATAATCCCAATCCATAAGGATCAGATCGGCAACTGGCAAGGTATTCCAAAATACCCTAATCCAACCACAAAACACATCTAATCGGCTACAAACCAAACCACCGCCAAACGAAAAAGAACCAAACCCCAAAAAGGGCTCACCGCGCACGAGCGCAGCACACACATTTCGATAGATTAGCATCTAATTTATGGATGCCAGCCACCATTCCGGAGGTGCGCGATGCACACGAAACTCACGACGTTGCCGTTGGTGGTGCGCTGCCCGAATTAAATTGAATTCGACATGCGACGACGTTGTACAAGACACCAGCGATTGCATGGCAAGGTGCTGGGCGGCATGTGATTAAAGGTGTGTATGTCTGAGTGAGTGTTCGCTGCTATCGTGCTCGGTGCTCGGTGCTCGAGTGTTCCAAGCACACAACTCTAATTAGCACAAACATGCAGACATTCCATTCCATTCGCGTGGCTGCTACTACTACTCAAGTAGATACACATCTACTTAAAACCACCAGGCAAACATTACCGAGTACCCGGCCAAGGTCAAGGTGACGCCGCCGACAAACACGCACGCATCATCACCACCACCTCCCAACGTCAGCAATGCGTGCCGTAGTCGCCCAACTATAGACACCAGCGTACACACATAAATATCCAAACACACACGTGCTGCTGCTGCGCTGTCTGCTCTGTGTGAAGTGCGGCCGCAAGAGGTGGAGAATCGATAACGCTCCACACACACACACACACACACGAGTGCATATGAGCATTTGGCATCAGAGAGACGACACAAACCTACCTCAAAAGCATTCAAAATACGCTATGCTATACTATGCTATAGTAGTACATAAATCAGAGACCGCAACTGAAACACACACAGACACATGTGTAGTTGTGACCAGACAGACAGACATGCCGACACCCTCCTCCTCAGTGTCTATGCTGCTGCACGCAAACACGCACATAAACTCACGCATCCCATCCCATCGCCCATTGGCAAGTGCATGTGTGTACAAACTACACTTCAGTCTACTAGTCTGGCTGAATCCAAACGTGAACGTACGTATAATACACATACGGAGAAAAAACATTAATATTTGATCTATGCTACACATGTGTGTATGTGTGGTATGTATGCGTATGCACAAATATGCTGCTGGGGAGACCCCCTCTGGAACGAACGAAGCGTCGAAGCCGACAATAAAACTCCGTTCTCACAAGCTTGCTGCAGCATTTGTGCCATCGTGTTTACTCCGTGAAGGCAGCAAGGTGTTTTCCAAACGACACGCGCCACACTCGCGCTGGCGCTCATTGACACTCGAGCATGTGCACGCAAACATATGCGAAGCAACGATGACGTCGTCGTCGAATGGCTAGCATACTGTACTGGTGCTGCTGGTGCCCATAAACACATCATCATTTATGTACGCGTACTTGTACGCTTGTACACTGAGCGGACAACACACCGCAGATTTGGATGGCTGGCACAATTGTACACTGAGCAAAATTACGAAATACCCGAACACACTCGATTTGGGACATGTGTGTCAAATTAACCACTATAAACATGTGTGTCAAATTAACCACTTGGATTTTGACCGCTGTTCCAATCCGGCTCGAAGGACCACAAGATCACAATGAATTGAAGGAACTGTATGAAAAATGTTAACAAATTCGGGTGAAATATTGTGCACTTTCAATTTGTCCAAACGATTCAAAGTGCATTCGAAAATAACTATGGTGAATTTGAATTTTGACCGCTGTTCATATCCGGCTCGAAGGATCATCTGTTCACAATGAACAAAATGGTCTGAATGAAAGATGGAAACATTGGTGACCCAACCAATAACCAACCAATATCGACCGCAACAAGTATAGCACGTTTGCGGGTAGTACAATCTAGAGTGTTGGTTGCATCTCGATGAGCTTCGTGTGCGTTCTGTTGTGTGCGGTTTGTGTTCTGCGATTAACATGTGTATGTGACTGGTCGCTGTTTCAACTATACATATGATCGCGTACACGCGTTTCTCACTTGTACTGTGTGGTCTGGGGCCGGTCTCGTTCGTTCGTTCGTTCGTTCGTTCATTCATGCTTCCGCATCCGAACAGCGATAGCAAACGAGCAAGCGAGCGCCGCATAATCATCCGCATAGCCCCGGCCCGACGTTGTAAAGGCGTGTGCGTGTGTGCGGCTGACACATAAAAACATCAAATAAAACGAACACACACTACACGACACATGCGGCAATATGCACTGCAGCAATGCAATGCACGCATGTTGTGGCTTG
Organism: Exechia fusca; assembly: GCA_024741255.1. Lineage (NCBI taxonomy): Eukaryota > Metazoa > Arthropoda > Insecta > Diptera > Mycetophilidae > Exechia > Exechia fusca. The sequence continues at coordinate 1,213 of JANTBZ010058882.1, read as the reverse complement.
TTGTCGATATATTTATATGGGTTTTCCGCACAGCGCAGCGCAGCAGCTCTGGCAAATGGGGGGCTTGTTTGTACTGCCACACACCACACGCCACACGAACACACAACATACACACACATTTTACGAGCCTCTGAGAGTGTGTGTGTGTAGCGGTTTTGCGAGGCGTGCTAACAATTGCAGGCACATTCTTGCAGGCGATGCAAAGTGAGTGCATCGAACGCACGCATGCGCGCACTCGCGCAGTTTGTGGCTTGTGATTTTATGCACACTCGCACTACACACACACACACTAGAGACGCGCGCAGCATACCCGTTTTATGACGTGCTCAGCGCAGCTGCAAAGGGATTAGTGCGTAGTTGATCTACTCAGAAAAGTCCCTGATCGTGAGAAAACTATGGTATCTTTTCGACATCGAAGGAGAAAAAAGCGCAAGACCCAAATCAAACCAAAAAGTCAACTTTACGGACTCCTTTTTGGGTCTTTTTCGGTCTTGGTTTTTTTTTCCTGTGCTCATATCACTCGTATCACGGGGCTCGTCTAACGATTCCGTCAAATATGATCACAGGGAAATAAGCGCAAGACCCAAATCGACCCAAAAAGTCGACTTATCGGACTCATTTTTGGGTCTTTTCGGGTCTTGGGTTTCTTTCCTTTTACGGACACCGTTTAACCGTTCAACGATATATCGTTTTGACAATTGTCGAGTACCGAGTTGTGCTCATAAACTTGTTGTTGGGTTTCTTGATGATGGCTGAAATTTCCGTTGCCTTGTTCATTGTATCTTTATTGAAGAAATATTCACTGAAATTCTATGCTTCTCGTAACTGGCTGGACAACGTATTGTCCAACACGCCAGCACTTAAGGTATTTAGGACTATAAGATTAGGAGTGTTTTGTTGTTGTTGTTTGATTTCTCTGCTTTAGCTGGAAGCGAAGTCCATACTTCCATCGTCCATCTTCAATAACTCATAACTCCAACCCTCCCTTTCCATTAACCCTGATGTTGGGAGTTGGCGATATGTTTGCCTCTAGTTCCACCCCTGAAACCCGCTCTCCGAATGGTGCGATCCTCTTCGTAATCTTCCCTTACAGGCAGCAAAGCAGAGCAACAAGTCAGCTGCTGTGCTGCTGTGTGGCTGTTGACTCTTGTTGGGTCTGATGCCTTGCTGCCGACGTGGGTTTGAATGTGCGTTCACTGTTCACATGCTGAGC
>JANTBZ010058772.1:0-23913 GCA_024741255.1 Exechia fusca | reverse complement strand
GTAGCCGTATCTTCACAATAAAGTCTCAAAGTTGGACAAAAAACGGCATGAGCAAGGTTATACACCTAATACAACAAAATGTGTTTGCATTATTTTGACTTCGACTCTACAACGAGCTAGAGCCTTCTTAGTCGAATGTGCACGCTCATAGTTATAAACCTGATATTCGTTCTAATTATCGAAAAATCGGGCTTCTCTGGGCGCGCTAGAACTCATCAACATCTATTATATATTTCGAATACAATAGATTGATGTTGTTGAACAAATCTGCATTATTACAATTTGTGTGTGGCTCGTACATATCGTACAAAACGTTTAAGAAGAACCATTTCGTGTATGTTTCAAATTAATGAGCAAGGGTAGTATTGAGCGAACGAATTGCGGAGAAGTGTGCAGTGTATGCAATGCAAAAACATTGTATTGTCCAGTGTTTTGTGTATGTGTGCGATCATTAGAGCGCGGAAGACTTTCGAGTAAACACACATTTTAAGTACATTAAATTCATATGTAAATCAACGTCAAGTACTCTGAGGATCAAAAATGTCATTCGCACTCTGATTATATTCTCATTCTTCACATCCTTCGTTTCTCATTGCTCTTTGATATATTTTACAGTCGTTATATGCGCAGCATTATTTTTCAAATCGAAATCATTATAATAAAATATAATGCATGTTACTTTCGATTGGCCAACGCTTCAATTCGAACGTATGAACGATATGAGTAATCGTCTTGAAAACAGACATTTTCGTATGAATGCATTCCATTTGCGTTTGTGTTGTTCATTCGCCACACAATCTTCCACACCTGTAGTTCAATAAATGCAAAACAATGTGGAGCAAGTGTTTTAGTTATTCGAATCCATTTCGCAGACCCCCCGCCCCATTCCAGGCCGGTCCGATTGTGCAAATGCATTTCATTCAATTTCGTTCCGTCCATCTAGTGAGTAGTGAGGTTGCGCATTGTAATTTACGCGGTGCAGGCGCGAGTGCGTGTGAATAACTTGAGGTGTGGTTAATTGTGCGAATCCAGCGGTTCAATAAACTGTTTGGAGTAATACTGCGTGCATACGATACACGCACTTTGGAGGTGACTGCATTTTGCCGAATCAATTTCGAATGTATTGAACCGCGACTCAAATTACCAAAAGTCAGTTGAATCCGCGGCTCGCGTTGAAAACGCCTGCATTTATACAGATCGTTACCCAACACGATCCACACATAACCAACTGCCGCCCACTTCACTCCAGCCTCACACTGAGAGAGAGAACGAGAGCGTGAGAGCAAATCTCAGAACGAGGGGCGAATCAGTCTGGAAATCGGTGTACAACGAGGTGTACACTTTGTCGGAAACTTTGTCAATCTTTGAAAATCTTTTGAAATGTCCAGAAATCTTCGTAAATCTTTGAAATTATAAACATTTTGGAAAATCCGGAAATCTCTGGAAATATTTTAAATCTATGAACGTTTTTTTTCTGTACACCTCAAACATGAGTGATTCGCCCCTCGCACAAAATCCAAACAAACTCAAACTCACGCAGGTGTGCTGCAGTGTGCCAACTCCAGGGAAAAGTTAATTATACAATATGTATAAAATTGAAATGAAGGTGTAATCTCCATGACTTCTTCAATTTAAAAAATTAAACTACATTTTCCTAACCATGTTGTTGCGTACATAATCTTCACCCAGTCAACAAACGAACCAGACCAAATAATTGACCTTTCGAATTAAATAATGACTGTATTGTAAGGTCACAGAGATGGCAACACTGACTGGGTGCATGTGTGTTTGCGTCTAAGTGCGTATCGAAATTGCAATACATTTGTGCGCGTCGTGCGTCTTGTTGCTGTGTGCTTGTGTGTGTTGGTGTCGTGATTCGCGATTCGCATAAATCAATCAATCACAGAACGCGAGAAAACGTTTACATCCAAGCGATCGCGCCGACGCCGCCGCTTTTCCACTGCTGCTGCGGCTGCTGCGGCTGCTGCCATCTTTTTCCATCCTCTTCGCGGACGCCGCCACCTCAGATCCGCCTATCGAGCCGCTGCCGCCACTTTCGCGCATGGACTTGGGCGCACGCAAAATAAGAATAATTAAAGTAAGCCAAGCGTTCGCATGCAAGCCGACCGACAGTCCGGCGAAAAACCCATAAACCACCACCCACATCAGTTTATGATTCGGTCGAATTCGGTCGCCATCTCCGCGAATTTCAGTGAATCGCACACACAAAACATACTATAAACCGCATCGCACTTCCCATTTCGCGCATTTCTCATCATCACCGCCTGCGAAATGAGTGCGACGCCACCGTACGTTCCCATTCCGGCGTGTCGCATCTGCACCGGGCAGAACTTGCGAGGAGTGCCCAACATTTACGAACGGCCCGATTGCCTGGGCGCCATCGAGGAGGGAATGTTCATCTATGTACGATTTGTTGCATTCGTTCGCGCATTTAGTCAAATCGATTTAACGATAGAGGAACGAACACCTGATGCACAGAGACTCGTTGCATATTGTTCGTTTCATATCGGATAGATTCTGATTGGAATGCTTGTTTTTGAGGACTTCAGTGCATCGCATATAAACTCGTTGACGCATTTGGAAAAATCGATTTTTCGAACATAATCGCCAGGGCATTACTTCAAGCATTTTGGGCGTAATTGTGCCAGAGATAAGTCGAAGAATGTGAATTCTTATTTGAATATTTCTATGTTGTGTCTCTCTATTTGCAGTCTCGTTCCTTATGGTGTCGAGACCCAAATGTATACGCTTATGTTTCCCAACTTCTATAACTAATCCCAGTTCTCCCTCGTTCTCCCCCCCTCCATCCAGTTGAACGACGATCCGTGCTTCGTCCGGTCCGTCTGCTCGGTCTGCATCGAAACGGCCAAGTACTGCCTCAAGTTTCGCGCCAATGCGTTCGAGGTGCAGGCGCGCTCGGCCAACCAGTATTACGGCGTGCCGACGACCGCCGGCGACCACACCGGCGCCACCGACGAGCGACGCAATGTCGCCCGACTGCAGCTCGAAGCGAGCGCCCGAGCGTGCCTGAGCACCGGCCTGCTGGTGCGAGTCGGCGAGGCCGCCGATCTGGCGCAGAACACGCGCGCGGCCGCCCAAGTTCGAGCGGCCCGCGAGGCACTGCAGCGCATCACCGCCAGCGGCGGGGCGGTCGAGGAGGGGCAGGTGGAGGCGGAGTCGCCATCGACGAAGTCCAGCGCAGACGAAATGGGCCGGAAGCGGTCGCAGCCGAGCTGCGCAGAGGACGAGGAGAAGATGATTTTGAGGAAGAAGGGTAGCGGAAAGTCTGATTCGACTGCTGTAGCTGCTGGAGACGAAGTTCCGACGACTCGGAAGTTGGGTGGTATGGCGCCAAGAGGTGTCCGTGTTGCGGAGGAGGCGGAGTCGCCATCGCCGACGTCCAGAGCAGACGAATTTGATCGGAAGAGGTCGAAGCCGAGCTGCGCAGAGGACGAGGAGAGGATGATTTTGAGGAAGAAGACGAAGAGCAGGACGTCTGATTCGACTGCTGTAGCTGGAGCTGAAGTTATCGTTCCGGTGACACCGAAGGCCGATGGTATGGTGCCAAGCCAGCCCGAGTCTGAAGAAACCGAATCGCAGAGCGTCGAACAGATCCATCTGAATGGTGATCAAAGTATTCAATCCACCGAACCGTCTCCGAATGCCACTTCGATCGAGCCCGCTGATGTCCAGCAGAACGGCGTCCAGTCCCAATCGCCAGGTCAATCGATCAGCCAGAGCCAGTCCGATTTGGAGGCACGGGGCTCGCTGAGCGAAGAACCGATCGATCTGAATGGTGAGCAGAAGATTCGCCCTCGATCCACCGAACCGTCTCCGAATGCCGCTTCGATCGTGCCCGCTGTTGTCCAGCAGAACGGCGTCCAGTCCGAATCGCCAGCTCAGTCGGTCAGCCAGAGCCAGTCCGATTTTGAGGAACGGACCTCGCTGAGCAAAGAACCGATCGATCTGAATGGTGAGCAGAAGATTCGCCCCCGATCCATCGAACCGTCTCCGATTGCCGCTTCGATCGTGCCCGCTGTTGTTCAGCAGAACGGCATCCAGTCGGTCAGCCAGAACCAGTCCGATTTGGAGAAACGGGCATCGCTGAGCGAAGAACCGATCGATCTGAATGGAGAGCAGAGTATTCATCCTCGATTCACCGAACCGTCTCCGAATGCCGCTTCGATCGTGCCCTCTGTTGTCCAGCAGAACGGCGTCCAGTCGGTCTGCCAGAACCAGTACGATTTGGAGGAACGGGCATCGCTGAATGGGCAGCTGAATGGTCAGCAAAGTATTCAAAATCTATCAACCAAACCGTCTCCTACCGCCGCTCCGATCGAGCCCGTTTTTGTGTTGCAGAACGGCCACCAGTCCGAATCTCTTCAAATCTCTTCGCGCGCATCTTCGATTGAGCCTGTCGCCAGTGTTTTGGAGAACGGCACCCGGGCTGAATCGCCGGTTTTAAAGAACCTCGATTCTTTGCCAGTCGTGGAGCTGTCAGCTGGACCTTCATCACACTGCGATGTCGCCGAGTCCCTGGGTCCGATTGATGCGATAAGTGAGCCCAACCCAACATCGTCTCCGAGTGCAACCGGCACTTCTCCGGCGTCAATGCGCGCCTCTTCGATCGAGCCCGCCGACCGTGTGGTTGTGGAGAACGGCATACAGGCCGAATCTCCAGAACCAAAGAACCACGCTTCGACACCTGGATCGTCATCGCAGTGTGATTCTGTCGGGTTCCTGGAGCCAATCGAAGCGATTAGTCCGCACACACCGTCTTCGATTGAAGCCCGCGCTTCGACGACGTCATCGTGCTCCTCTTCGATCGTGCCAGACGCCAGTGTTGTTTTGGACAACGGCTTCCAGGCGAAATCGACAGATGAATCGTCGCCAATCGATGAGCCGCTGCGCGGTCCGACAGATTCAGCTGGACCAACATGGCCGTGTGTTGCTGGTGAGTTTCAGGTGCAGATAAATTCGATTATGAGCCCGATCTAACGCCGTCTCCGATTACAGACGCCGCTTCTGCGGCGTACGAATTGGATATTGACATCCAAGCCGAGACGCCAGAGTCAATGAGCCACTCCGAAGTGCCGACAGATGCTGGACCAACATGGCCGTGTGTCGCTGGTGAGTTTCTGGAGCAGATAAATGCGATTTTGAGTCCGATCTAACACCGTTTCCGATTACAGACGCCGCTTCTGCGGCGTACGAAGTGAAGATTGACATCCAAGCCGAGTCGCTAGATTCAGATTCTGCTGGTCCGTCATCGAATTGTGTTGCTGCCGAGTTCCAGTTGCCGATTGATGCGACTAGTGAGAACGACAGTGGAGCAGACGTAGACGACTCGACAGATGGTCTGACCCGCGTCGAGATCATCGAGGAGCACACAAACGTCACCGATTCGCCTGTTCCGTCGTCATTTGCCGCTTTCGACTCGGATGGTCTGATCCCCGTCGAGATCGTCGAGGAACACACTAATGACTCGGATTCGGCCGGTCCGTTTTCAATAAGCGCTTACGCCGATTCGCAATTCGAACAAAACTCCAATTCGGCTGGTCTGTCATCGCGGAGCGTTGCCACGGAAACTCGATTCGAGCAACCCGCTGCCGCCGTCGTCGAAGAGCGATGCATCGACTCCGATTCGAATGGTCCTTCGTCGCGGATCGCTGATGCCGTGGCGCCACTCGAAGAGCCCGCTGCCGCCGTCGTCGAGGAGCGAAGCTTCGACTCCGATTCGCATGGTCCGTTGTCGCGAATCGCTGACGTCGTGGCGCTAATCGAACAGCCCGCTACCGCCGTCGTCGAGGAGCAGGCTATCCACTCCGATTCGGCTGGTCCGTCGTCACGGATCTCTACACAGGAAGTGCCACTCGAACAGCCCGCTACCGCCGTCGTCGAGGAACGAGGCTTCGACTCCGATTTGGCCGGTCCGTCGTTGCGGATGGCAGACGCCGAGGCGCCACTCGAACAGCCCGCTGCAGCCATCGTCGAGGAGCTGGCTATCCACTACGATTCGGCTGGTCCGTCGTCGTCGCTGATCGCTACACAGGAAGTGCCACTCGAAAAGCCTGCTGCCGCCATCGTTGAGGAACAGGCTATGCACTCCGATTCGTCTGGTCCGTCGCTGCGGATCGCTGACGCCGTGGCGCCACTCGAACAGCCCGCTGCCGCCGTCCCCGAGGAACGAGGCTTCGACTCCGATTCGAATGGTTCTTCGTTGCGAATCGCTGACACCGTGGCGCCACTCGAACAGCCAGCCGCAGCCGTCGTCGAGGAACAGGCTATCCACTCCGATTCGGCTGGTCCGTCGTCGCGGATCGCTACACAGGAAGTGCCACACGAACAGCCCGCTTCCGCCGACGTCGAGGAGCGATGCATCGACTCCGATTCGAATGGTCCTTCGTCGCGGATCGCTGACACCGTGGCGCCACTCGAACAGCCCGCCGCAGCCGTCGTCGAGGAACAGGCTATCCACTCCGATTCGGCTGGTCCGTCGTCGCGGATCGCTGACGCCGAGGCGCCACTCGAACAGCCCGCTGCCGTCATCGTCGAGGAACGAGACTTCGACTCCGATTCGGCTGGTCCGTCGTCGCGGATCGCTGACGCCGTGGCGCCACTCGAACAGCCCGCTGCCGCCGTCTTCGAGGAACGAGGCTTCGACTCCAATTCGGCTGGTCCGTCCTCGCGGAGTGCTGACGCCGTGGCGTCACTCGGGCAGCCTACTTCCGCCTTCATCGAGAAGCGTTGCTTCGACTCCGATTCGGCTGGTCCGTCGACGAGGATCGCTGACCCGGTGTTGCTAGTCGAACAGCCCGTTACCGCCGTCGTCGAGGAACGAGGCAGCGACTCCGATTTGGCTGGTCCGTCGTTGCGGATCGCTGACGCCGAGGCGCCACTCGAACAGCCCGAAGCCGCCGTCGTCGAGGAGCGTAGCTTCGACTCCGATTCGACTGGTCCTTCGCGTATCGCTGACGCCGTTGCACCACTTGGACAGCCCGCTGCCGCCGTCGTCGAGGAGCAGGCTATCTACTCCGATTCGGCTGGTCCGTCGTCGCGGATCGCTGACGCCGAGGCGCCACTTGAGCAGCCCGCAGCCGCCATCGTCGAGGAACGAGGCTTCGACTCCGATTCGGCTGAGCCGTCGTCGCGGAGCGCTTACGCCGTGACGTCTCTCGAGCAGCCCGCTGCCGCCGTCGTCGAGGAGCAGGCTATCCACTCCGATTCGGCTGGTCCGTCAACGCGGATCGCTACACAGGAAGTGCCACTCGAACAGCCCTCTGCCGCCATCGTCGAAGAGCGATGCATCGACTCCGATTCGAATGGTCCTTCGTCGCGGATCGCTGACGCCGTGGCCGCACTCGAACAGGCCGCTGCCGCCATCGTCGAGGAGCGAAGCTTCGACTCCGATTCGGCTGGTCCGTTGTCGCGGATCGCTACACGAGAAGTTCCACTTGAACATCCCGTTGTCGCTGTCGTCGAGAAGCCGGCTATCACCTATGACGAAGACTTCGACGAAGACTTCGACGAAGACTCCGACGAAAACGACTCGGACTCGGACAACCCCATGTCGGACGCCGAGCAGGACATCGTGGCGCCAGCCGCCCGGCCGGCCAGCCCAGTCCGGCCGGCCAATCCAACTGTAATCGACGACAAAAGCCTGCTGACCATTGACCACTATACCACCGAGAGCACCAAGAGCACCGAATCGGGCAACCATGTGGACCGGGAGAACGCCGCTCTGGCCGCCAAAGTCCGCAAAGAGTCGGGCCAGCCCAGGACGCACAAGTGCACGGAGTGCGGCGAATCGTTCAAAATGGCCGCTCGACTGCAGAAGCACAAGAGGGAGAAGCACGGAAAGAAGAGGCGCAGCCAAGGAGCGAAAACGAAAGCGGTCGCTTTGGCGGCGCAAGAGGGCACCTCGGCCGAGACGGCGGTCGAGCGGTCGGCGACCGATTCGACGTCCACGTCGGTGCGGAGCCAGCGGAGGAAGCTGGAGCACACGCGCATCACGACCTCGCCGCCGCGCGTCTATACCTGCGGCCATTGTCATGGCGTGTTCGGCACGCGTTGGGAGTGCGATTGGCACCAAAGTTCGTGCCCGGAGCGGATGCGCGAGCAGATACAGCTCGATTTGGAGTTGGAGCAACGGAAGGCGACGACGGTAAAGAAGCGCCGGTACTCTGTGGTTGATAAGGCCAAAAAATGCAGCAAGCCGAATACCCAAAAGCGGTTGAAACGGTCGAGGTCGGTCGGCATGCCGCCGGACGATGAGGTGAGTGTTGCGATGATCGCTGGAGTAGTGCGTTTAGGTGAAACTGATTGGGGCCGATTGTTGTTTATCGTTTGGGGCAAGGTGCGACCAAAGACTACAGTAATCTTTGGGTGCGACGATGCTTAACACGTAACGTCCCAGCCCCATTTTTTCCGGTTTTATTGTATTTCTAAGCAGTGCAATGAGAAAAATATTTGAAATATCTCGGAAATTTATTTTGGGAGCTATGGCTTTGCAAAAATGGGCGAAAAAATATATATTCTCAATTCTCAATATCTGGGGCATAAAACATTAAATGATATCAGATTATGTTGTACATCACCGCGTATCAGCACCGTTCACAAAAGCTGCAATATGTATTAAATGTATACATAAAATGTATACTCACAAATGCGTTATAAGGGTCGTAATAGCCTTAGTGAGTTATTTCTCGCTAAACGTTCACATTTCTTAAAACACGGGTTCTACTGTATAAGCAATTGAACATTTGAATTTCGTGATGCGATTAATCAAAGTATTCAAAAAAGTATACTCAAAAATAAAACAGTTTTACAATACAATGATTCGTTTAGGAGTAATCGCCTTGCCCACGGTGTTCTCAAGCGGTACGTTACGTGTTAAGGATGAAGGTAAAGATTTGCACTGAAAAATAATTTCAAAGTGTGAAAATTGGTTTTGATATCCTGGTTTATTGTCGTTTTGCATGTTTTTGAAGAGAAAAAAATCATTAAACGGAGCCGCATTCAGTTTGATGAGTCTTGGCCAGCTTGCCCGCTTCTTTGTGCCCGTGCAAGTTCATTACGGACTGAAAATGCCCCGCAATAATCCAACAATTCCCCAAATGCCGTATGGGAAATCGATCTATTTTTATTGCTGTTTGAACGGCCGCCGAAACTAAGACTAGCCGCCTCACAATAAATTGGCGGGCAAGTAATCTCGGACGGACAAAAAATTAGCATCATTATTTACACCGAACAAAGAACCATAAAATAATACATACAGTTTCGTGCTTTAACTAATACAAACAAAACTATAGTGCCGTGTGTTCGGATTCACAGAATATCGGGGGTGTGTCCAAATCAACCCTGAGCTTTCAAATAGCCAGGACACAAAACTACAAAGCTACCCGGCTCAACAATCGAACAGTTTTTACAACACCCCTAAAATCACTCAGTATGCCACACAGTTTTTCTTCAGAACATACACGGCATTGACTTTTTCTAATGTTTTATTTCACATTTCTTGTCAATATAATTGATAAAGATCAATGTTCGACATGTTTGTAGCATCATTGTGTTATTCGGCACTGCCACATTAATTGCATCGATTTTTTTGCCGTTATAATTTTCATCAATTTCGATTTGCTCGTGATGAGAGTCGATTTGTTCTTATAAAAAAAATCGAAATTGTCAAAAAATAATTTAATTTTGTCGACATAAAAAACAATGAACACTTGGGAGGTTTATAAGAGGTTTAGTTGTATGTAGTTTATACTTCGCTGTGGAAAATTACGTCAATAAAAAAAATCTATATCTGGAGGTGGAGTTGTCAACAATTGAACTTCTCTGATGTTAAAATCACGTTGTCTGGCTAGTTTCTCAGCTACGCGAATAAATCAGAATTGTCAGGAATAAAAAATCTGTCAAACAGTCAATCGAAGAATTCAGGTATATATTCAATTCCAATACTGTTTGGCTTTTAAAATATAGGATAAACCAGACACTTGCTGGACTTTGGGGCTTCTTTGTTTTGAACAGGTTCATTAAAATAAACCACATGTTTTATGTATAAGGAAGAGCGGATAGCACTGTACTTTGGACTTTTTTATTATCTAGTTTGTGTTCTCTATCAATTGGGATAAATGAAATATTGACACTGTGATCATCGTTTTAGGAAAAAGAACCCAAATCGGCCTATTGTATGTGCACTAAATGAGCATCGAAACATGAAGATAGAGCCTCGCTAAATAATTAGCGAACATTCGACAATTGCCATCTGCGCGACAGCGTCCTCCCGCCCTCCATGCCGATATCCTGAGTTTCAGCGCATTTCTTCACATAAGTCACCGTGTTGGCTTCGTTTTTACTGTTCGGTGTCTGCTGCGAATAGTTGCGAGTACTGTCGTGGCACATAAGAGCTTTGCGCTGGCACTAGCAAAAATATGTGAGTAGGTGGATAGATCGTTTGTGATCGATCGCCAGTGAACTTTAAATGTCCCGCCCCCATCTGTTTTGAGATGAGGCGCTGCTGGAATAGAAAAGAAGTGCGGTGGTGAATATCGTTGGTGAGAAGAGGATGTGGGACTTGTTGTACCGAGTTTGGTCGTGAAACTGCCAACTGCTAAGAGTGACTGCATATTGCCGTAAATTCTTGCGGGTGGATTGGCACGGTGGGCGGCATTTGGCGGCAGGTGATGTCGAAGATGCACGGATTCGCTGGTTTCGACTGGTCCAGCAGCACAAGTATGGCGACGTGCAGAAGTTGCTCGACGAAAATCTTGCGTTACGCCAGCTCGGGATCCGCTCGATGCTTCCGTTCGTTGACGCTCATGGGCTGTTGCGGGTCGGTGGACGACTCACCAATGCGGACTTGACGTATGATGAGCGGCATTCGGTCATCCTTCCCGGACGGAACCATATCACGGAACTGATCATTCAGGATGCACACGAGCGCACGTTGCATGGCCGAGCGCAGTCGACTAGTGGGCATTTGTGGCATCGGTATTACGTGGTCAGCGAGAGGAGCAGTGTAAGAAGGTGTGTGCATCGGTGTGATCGGTGTGTGAAGGCGAGGTCGAAGTTGCAGCATCAGTTGATGGACAATTTACCGGTTGCACGGGTTCGTCCATCGCGTGCGTTTCTTCACACGGCTGTGGATTACGCAGTGCCATTCCGCACACGCACGACAAGAGGACGCGGACACCAATACCGGTGGCGATTGGTGCAACACTTTTGGCAGCGATGGCCGCGTGAGTACTTGCACAACTTGCAGCAAAGAAAGAAATGGCAGACGAGTCAGAAGAATGTAGCGGTCGGAGATATCGTCGTACTGCAGGACGAGATAATCCACTGTACACGATGGAGAATGGGCAGAGTTATCGATACACACCCTGGCGCTGATGGTCTTGTGCGGGTGATATCGGTGCAGACAGCTGGCATTGTCAAGCGTGCAATCGCCAAGGTGTGCTGTCTTCCGATCGAGCGCAGCGACGTGTCAACACGCGATTGACCTCGCATCATCACGTCGTGCAGAAACACACCACGTTAAACTGTGATCTACACTAAACACGAACGAGTACACACAACACAATATTACACAATTACGAGTCTGCGATATGCAAATCGACGCCACGATTGCTGTGTAACAATATCGGCGTGAAGTGCTGTCTCGAGCAACATGACCATGGTGGTCATGATGATTTCTGGAGTTGCCCTAAGGCAAGGTGGGCGGAATGTTGCGGCAATCGCAACAATAAACATCCGCACAAGCATGTCATTGAACAATCACATCATGTCAATAATGATAAAATAAATTAATTGATTCTTGAACTATTTACACGAACGGTCGTGTTCGAATTGATTCCCAAATTCAGTCCACTCCCGGCGGAGACACCTTAAAAAATTGACGCAGGCCGCCGAAGATGCATCCAACAATCATATCTACAGGCCGTACAATTACAACAAATTAAACAACGCATATTTCTCACATACTCATCACAACTTACATATTACATTCCGTAACACTCGGACACGGGTGAAAAGCCTTTTGAAGAGGTGTTCTAAATACACATATGTTGAACAATACACGCGCGGAAACATACGCACTAAAACTTAATTCTATTAAAACACTCTTCGACGAAGAGAACAAGCAGCAAGCCGAACCGGGACTAAACAACAACTTGATCCCGAATTTGTATTCGAATTTCATGATTAAAAGGTTCATCCTGTATTTTGAATGATAATGATCGTTAAAGAAACAGTTTTTAAAATGTTTCAGGATAAAATAACCGAAATAAACAGATTTGTCTCTGTTATATATCTTCTGTTTTGTTATTTTTTGTTCTTCTGTTCAAAACAGTGTTGAACTTATCTGGCTGAGGGTTCTACGGCATACTTGTTTAGGCCTTGCAAATTCTCATTTCCATCGACTAAGTCATGCTTTCCTTCCCTATCCGCAGAACTTACATTGCGAATGTGGCTTCATCGGCAACATACGTCAAATGATGACGCACGAGTATGGAATCGAAAAGAAAAAACTATACTACGTCTGCGAGCTTTGCGACCAATGGTTTGGTTCAAGGTAAGTCTTCGCATTGCTGACTTGCTGTTGGGTTGAAAACTAATCACTTCTGTCATGTAGGTTCTTTTTAAAAATGCACCAGGACTCGCACCCAGCCATACGCCACAGGCGACCCACCCTTTTTGAGTGCGGAGATTGTCCTTACCGATTTCACAGCGTGTCGCATTTGATTCAGCATTGCGAGCACCAGAACCACGCCTCCGAACATCATCCACAACCACCAAACCCAGTTTTCGTGCCAATCCGGCGCTCCCGATCCCGCTCGCGAGCCGAATCGGTCGCCGCATCTGCGGAACCTCCCATCCCCGTTCCCTACAACCGCTTCAGCCAGGAATGCCTCCGCTGCAACCGCAGGGTCGACCAGACCGAAATCCAGTCGCACAAAGTGACATGCGCCGGCCGATGTGCCCAGTGCTCCGTTCCGGTGTCATGCGATGCGGACGGCACGCGCTCGCACGACGTGTCCCGTTGCGCAGGCCGGTGCCGGCGATGCGACGCCAGTCCATTCCGGTCCGCCGCCGCTCTTGCCGAACACCAGGCATCGTGCGCGGTTAATATCAAGTGCCCGAAATGCGCAGCAGTCGACTATGTCGATTTGAAGAAGCATGTGAGCGAGTGTCGCGGGCCTCGGCCGGAGTTCGTTTGCCAGCGGTGCCAGGGTACGCTATGGGACAAGGAGCAGATGCGCCAGCACTTTGCCATCTGCGAGGCGAGGACGTGCACGATGTGTCGCTGGGTGCTGCCGAATGTCGCCGAGTATGGCGAACATTTGGAGCAGCATCGGCGGGATATTGAGCACATCGAACAGCGGTTGTGCGAGGCGGTTCCGGCGGTTCCGGCGGACGATCCGGCCGGCGAATGCGTGTGGCAACCGTCTGGATGCGCGGAGGGACCGCGGCGGAAGGATTCTCGTAAGCGGGTACACATGGAGGCGACCGTCGCATCTGTTCTGAAGAACAGATGCGTCCGACGAATCGTCGTACCAGAGTACAGATGTTATGTGATTGACGATAGTAACTTTGCGGGCGAGCGGAAGCCGGTGACATTGACCAGAGGTGTTGGTTTCACGGTGCCTCGTGACATCCGGTGCTCGGGCGAATCCGCATCGGCGAACGATGGGTCAGAGATGGTGGTGGAGTCGATGGTGGTTGAAGCTGAAACGTGTGCCGATGTAGAGCAGCGCTACAAACGCTATGTAGACTTCCACCCACCGCCAGACTCGGACAATAACGATGTACGATGTATACTGGACTCGGTCGATCAGGACACAGTCGAATGCGCCGCCGCTGCAATTCCCGCGCTTTCGGATGATGAGCCGTCAATGCGCTCAGACCGGCTGGAGATGAACGAGGACGGCGAGGAAGGCGATGAAGGCGAGGATTGGATGGCGAGAATCTGCTGGTTCGGATCAGATGAGGCACCGCAAGCGTTGCATGCAATTAGTTCACGGCGCTCTTCGTGGGAAACGATTTCTATGACGTCACCTGCATCCGACAAACCTTCGCCAAATCTTTTCGAGGGACCGTTCGAGACGTGCACGTCGCCGCCGAGTGAGCGACTTGAGAACGAGGAACCGCCGTTGAAGCAACGAAGACAAAACAGTCGCCAAAAGACGAGCACGCCGCTGCTGGACGAGCGTTTTTTGTCGGATGATGACGGTGCGGTCATGTGCGTCGAAGACGTGGCTGACAACGATGGCGTTCTCGTCTGTTCGAAAAGTGATTATGAGCGCGGAGAGCCATACCGCTAGAATCGAAGAGAAGTTTGTCAGGGCACCCTATCATTATAAAGTGCTCATAGCGAAGCGCGGCGCAGCGCTTCACTCCGTTCTGCGCAACCAAACCGAACACATCGTATTATTAAAGTGCAATCAAAACCCCAACCGGACGACAACACCGATTCGTCTTAGTACTTCTGCCTTCCTGACAGTTCAGAAGTGGGATTTGTGCCCCCGACCCGCGAATTAACGCCCCCATCAAACGTTAAACGCGGTAAGATCCAACAAAAGAGAATAAACAAAAAAATAACATACGTCGTGGAAAAGATCTGCATTCGTGCAGCACCGGTACATTCACCGGTTTAGAAAGAAAAAAAAAAAACAACAGCCGACGATTGAAAAGACTGCGCATTCGCAGCAAACAGTAGCAGAACAATGGCGTCGAACGCCGATTCTTCGGCACTGGCCGAGATTAGTGTCGCGGACCTCAGAGAAGCCCTGCGCGCCCAAGGCCTGGCCACCTCGGGCGTGAAAGCGGATCTCGTCGAGCGACTAATGGGAGTCGTACACACGGGCAACAGCGACCTGGTAACCGGCGACGACACCGGTGATGACGACGAAATGGACGCAACGATCGTTGCGACGCAGACCAACACAGCGGCCATTGCTTCGGTCCAGCAGGATATGGAAGAACTGCGGGCCGAGATGAGAGCGATGATGCAAGAAGTGCGTGTCGTTTTCCAACAGCAGCGTACGCTGTCTTCGGCGCAACGGTCCGCCCAAACCGCGCAAACGTCCGCCGAACCCGCACAACCGTCTACCCATGCCGCGCAACCTCCCGCTAGATCCGCACAACCTGCTGCCCAAGCCGCGCCACCGTCCGCCGGACTCGCACAACCTGCTGCCCATGCCGCGCCACCGTCCGCCGGACTCGCACAACCTGCTGCCCAAGCCGCGCCACTGTCCGCCGGACCCGCACAACCGGCTGCCCAAGCCGCGCCACAGTCCGTCGGATTCGCACAACCGACTGCCCAAGACGCACAACCGCCCGCCAAACAACCGCCCGCACCATCGTCTGCCGCGGCTGCACAACCGCCTGCCTCACTACAACCGTCCACAAGCCGAGCCGCTGAACCGCTAGCGAGCTCTGCACACGCGTCCGCGCTGGCGCCACAGCATCATCAGTACGCTGTCAAGCACGCGGCTAGCAACATGCCCGTGTTCGACCCAGACAGCCGGTTGGGCCGGACCAAGACGGCGAGCGCATTCATCACAAGGATCCGAGCGCTCCAGGCACACTACGGATGGAGTGACTTCCTCATCCTGGAAGCAGCCCAGCAGAAGCTGGAGGGACAGGCGCGCGTATGGCTCGAGGAGTCGCCGTCAGTCTACGCGACGTTTGAGGCGTTCGAGACGGACTTGATGGCAGCGTACCCATCGCACACGTCGCCGGCGGACGTGCTGGAAGAGATCTTTGCCCAGCGACGCGGGCGGAACGAGTCCCTGGAAGAGTTTGTGCGGCGCATGAGCGTCATCGGACGGCGCGCGCTCATTCCGGAGCCCGACATGGCGCAGTATATACTCAAGCGGATCGAGCACACGCAGTTCGTGACGTCGATTGGGTGTGTGCGCGTGCGGACAATCGGCGAGCTTCTAGAAGCAGTCGCCGTGTTCGTGCAAAAATGGCCGCAGACGGTGCGGACGACGCCGGCGACTAGCGGTACCACGCCGGCGGCCCAGACAGCAACAACACGGCCTACCCCAACAACATCGTCGGCAGCAACGGGGCATCCGGCCACCAACAACAGAGCAGATTCTACGGGACCGCGATTCGCGCGCAACGACCGCAATTCTCATCAACGATCCTCAACGGTCAAATGCTGGAACTGTAAGTCGCCGGCACACACCAATCGCAACTGCCCATTGCCGAAAAAGGTGTGTGCGAACTGCAACCGGTTCGGCCATCTCGCCAACGAGTGCCGATCAGAAGCTGAGCGAGCGGAGAGGGTGTTCCGGATCGACGGCGACGACGAGACGGACGAGCGCGACATGTTGGAGAAGGACATCTCGATCAATGGGGTGGCAGTGCGCGCGTTCATCGACGGCGGCTCGAGGCGGTCGATGGTAGCACGGTCCTTCGCGGAACAGCTGGGCGATATCAGGACAACCGATCCGATTCGCGTGCGAGGCTTCAATGGAGAGGCTGTTCAATGCAGCGAAACCGTCGCGGCATCGGTGGAGGTGGACGGGCAGCGATATGTCGGAAATCTGTACGTGGTGGCGGATGAGCAGCTGGCGCCTGATGTCGTGCTGCTCGGGACGGACATGCTGTGTGGCGTCGGCAGATTCGTGGTGATCGGCAACAACATGTGCACAGTCGTCGACAACACCGCCGTGGGCAACGCTGCCGAGGACAACACCGTGGCGAATCCGGCGTGCATCGACGACCTGCTGGCCGAGTACGCACACTGCTTCTCGACATCGCTAACAACTCTGGGTGAGGCAAAATCAGTGGAAATGAAAATCGAACTGACGACGGCGCAACCGATCGCCACACACGGACGACGAATCCCGTTCGCGCAGCGGCCGAACGTGAGCAAGATGGTCAATGAACTCTTGGCCAGCGGCATCATCGTGCATAGCAGCTCGCCGTACTCTTCGCAGCTTGTTATCGTCAAGAAATCGTCCGGAGAAGACCGGCTGTGCGTGGACTATCGGCCGCTCAACGCGGCGACCGTCAAGTACCAGTACCCGATGCCGATCGTGGAGGAGCTGCTGGCCAAGCTGGCCGGCAACACGCACTTTACCGCACTGGACTTTATGTCCGGGTACTATCAAGTGCCGATCGACCCAGACTCTCGAAAGTACACAGCTTTCAACACGCACGATGGACACTACGAGTTTACGCGGATGCCGTTCGGGCTGACGAACGCGCCGAGCGTGTTCCAGGCGTATATCCACGGGCTGGTGAAGCAGGTTCCCGACGGCGAAGCGGTAGCATTTATGGATGATATCGTTATCCCCAGTGCCGGCGTGCAGCAGGGTATCGAGCGGTTGCAGCGTTTTCTGGTGGTGGTCTCGGCGTCTGGACTGACACTGCGGATGGCGAAATGCGTTTTCCTGGCCGAAAAGATAAAGTTCCTGGGCCACAACGTAAGTGCGAGCGGAATCGAGCCGGGCGACAGCAAGGTCGCCGCAATCGAGGCGTACGTGACACCGGCCAACGCGCATGACGTGCGCAGGTTCCTGGGACTCACCGGATTTTTCCGTAAGTTTGTAAAAGACTACGCACGAATCTCACGACCACTGACGGAGCTGATGAAGACGGTCGACGCGCCGCCTTTCGTGTGGGGAGACGCTCAGCAGACGGCGTTTGAAACGCTGAAGCTTGTACTGTGCACGGAGCCTGTGTTGTGTTTATATGACCCGGCTCGCGAGCATGAAGTGCATACGGACGCAAGCAGTCTGGGACTGGCAGCAGTACTGATGCAGTATGAGCACGACGACCGACTCCATCCGGTGTTTTACTACAGCCGACACACCACGACGGCCGAGTCTGTGTACACGTCCTTCGAGTTGGAGGTGCTCGCGATCGTCGAGGCCGTGGCGCGCTTCCGGATCTACTTGTACGGCAAACGATTCCGAGTCGTGACCGACTGTGCCGCGGTGACCACGATGAAGGCGTCGACGCCGCTGCTACCGCGCATCGCACGGTGGTGGCTGGCGCTTCAGGAATACGACATTGAATTCCTACACCGACCGGGTGCGCAGTTGGCCTACGTCGATGCTCTGAGCCGAGCTCCAGCTGGTGACGCGCGCAAGATGCCTGTCGTGGCTGACCGACTGATGCGAGTCCACATCACACCCGACGACTGGGTGGTCACAATGCAGCAGCAAGATGAGAAGCTGAAGCATATCATGGAGGTGCTGCGCGGCACGGAACAGGACGAGGCAGTACGCCAGCTGAAGATCGACTACGTACTCAAGGACCATCGGCTATTCCGCAACTGTAACGGGGAGCTGCGTTGGGTCGTACCGGGAGCGGTGCGCTGGCGCGTAGTGAAGAGCGCGCACGACGACCGGGGCCATTTCGGATTGGAGAAGACGCTGAATCACTTGGAGGGTGAGTTTTGGTTCCCGAGGATGCGGCAGTACGTCAAGGGCTACATTGAGGCGTGCATTGAGTGCGCCTACAACAAGCGGCCTGGAGGAGCGGCCGAGGGAAGGATGCACATCACGAAAACAGTACCGACACCGTTCCGGACTGTACACATTGACCACCTGGGCCCGTTCCCGAAATCGTCGAAGGGCAACGCATACGTGATCGTGGTGGTCGATTCTTTTTCGCGATATGTGGTCGTCAAAGCGGTGCGTTCGACGGATTCGCGAGCTGTCATCAACATGCTGGTTGACCTGACCCAGTACTTCGGCAGCCCAGCGCGCATCGTCAGCGACCGCGGAACAGCATACACGTCCAAGAGCTTTGCCGAGTACTGCGCGACCAACGACATCCAGCACATCCAAACAGCTGTGCGCACGCCGCGCGCGAACGGGCAGGTCGAGCGGATCAACTCGATGGTGGCGATGGTGCTGCGGACGGGAGACGACGACACACGCAAGTGGGACTGCGACCTGCGCAAGTTCCAAACGATCATCAATACCCAGGTAAACAAAACCATTGGGTGTTGCCCGAACGATGTTATTTTTCGTTACAAGCTGAGGAGTACTGTCGACAACAAACTGGTTGCTGCGATCCATGAGACCGACGACGCAGCCGATGAAGCCGCCGTGAACGTTCCATCGCTGGAGGAAATCGCTCGTGTAGCAGACATCGAGAAGGCAAAATGGCAAACACGCTTCAACAACCGACACCGCACGCCGCGCGCGTATGCGGTCGACGACCTTGTACTGGTGGAGCATCTGGCGCCGGCAACCGGCGAATCACGCAAGCTGGAGCCGAAATATCGCGGCCCATACACAGTGAAGAAGGTGCTGGACTGCGACAGGTACGTGGTCGCCGACCTCGCTGACATTCAGCGCAACCAGCGGCCGTTTGAGAGCGTCTTCGCCTCGGACAAGATGAAGCCGTGGTGCAGCCTCGGACCGGAGGCCAGCGAGCAGGACGAGGACGAGCCGGAGAATAACCAGGGCGATGACTGACCCACTGGAGGACAAGCGGAATTAGGTTTAATGAACTAGATAACGTAGAGTGACGAACACTTGTTTTATTTGTTTGAGGACATCTCATATTATAATCATTATTAACGTATCAACGTATTCATATTGTTTGGAATACGTCCAATTTCGCTGGGACAGCGAATCGTCAGGAATGGACGAGCTGTCAGGGCACCCTATTTTTATAAAGTGCTCATAGCGCAGCTTGAGCACTTTCTTTTGAGTTTATATACGACTACGCGCGGCGCAGCGCTTCACTCTGTTCTGCGCAACCGTACCGATCACATCGTAACATTAAAAGTGTAATCTAAACCTCAACACAAAGACTAAACCGTGTCGCCTAAGTATACTTCTGCCTCCTGATAGTATATTACCGAAGAATTTGTATGTTCGATGAAAAATGCTAATAACAGCCATACAAATTCGTTGCAAAAAAAAATGTTGACAAGCAGCTCATAAGGCAAAACAAATATTGACACATGAGTGAGAGTGATATAGCAGAAATATAACAGATTTTTTTGTTGGACTGACACTCATCAAACATAAAAAACCATTCAATTTCTGCTATATCACTCTCACAAAATGACAATGATAAGAATTATATCAAACCGTTTTTTCAATCTCTCATTTGAATAAATAACTGACTGTATGCTGTATGACGTTGGATATGAATGGCAAAAAATAAAAAAATAAAAGTGACATTCGTAGGCAAACGAAATAAAAACATGTTTGTTCATCATCATTAATTCGAGCAAGCCACACTGAACAAGCAAAAAACATATTTTTCAAATAATATAATCTAGATCTACGAAATGTGGAAATATCTATCTCAACAAACTCTTCCAAACACAAAATCCTCATCCTATCCGTCCCCACTCAACTCACTCGTGCCATCCAGCCGCTTGAGATTCTTCGACGTCTTCAGGTACACCTTGCGCACGCCCATGAACACCACTCCCAACAGCGCCACCGGCAGAATGAACCACGGATTCACCACCGTCGTCACGATGATCGCACCGAACATGTTGAAAATGATCTGCGTCGCATCCAGCACCGCCTTCGGCAGGAACTCATCGGTGGCGCCCATATCCTTGGAGAAGCGATTCAGAATGCGACCCGAGGGATTGGTGTCGAAGAAGCGCATCGACGTCGAGATCAGTCCCTTGAACATGTTGTCGTGCAGGCGCTGCGAGGCGCGCACGCAGATCGAGTAGAAGGTCAGCGATCTGCGAAAGGAGGCACAGATAGACAGTTAACATCGAGGTGAATTCAACATGGATTCAGCATCTAACTAAAGAAACATCCCTTATGATCGGTAGGCCTCGATTAGTTACTATGTCAATGTTCAATCTATATCTTATTTCTTCATGTTCTCGTACTCCTTTCATGTGAATCAAATTATATCTTCTTCAATCGTAGAACGTTGAAAAATGATTTCCGAAATCACTATGTAGTGTAGACCACACATGACAATTTCAATTCCTACAAGATGTGGGGAATATTCTACATAAACGAAACTGCGAGTGTGAATTTCCGTCCAATATTATCTTTCTTTCCTCTTTACATCCATATAACCGTTTTACCCCATTAAGGGGTGTCAGGTCAGGACTCAGGACACAGTTTCTTGGTCAAGGACCGCCAATCATCATGATTTAAAGCCAAAGCGTTGGCTTCTTTTATTACGTCGGCCATTTCTTCGGTTTCCTTGAGGGTTCCACTCGAAAGCTGGGTTATGTTATTCGCTATGTTATTCGCGCCAAAGAATGTGGCAGATCCATCCCATTTTCGTTTTTTTTAATGGAATCTGTCAAAGTCGGGATTCCCGCAAATCTTCGGACCTCCTTGGTTCTGATTCTGTCGTACCACCAAATATTGAGTATCCGGCGCAGGCAGCGTTCGACAAAACCTTCTTTCCTCTTTAGAAGGTACAATTTCACAATAGAAAATCATAGATAAATCCTTACATCTCCTCCCAATCCCCACTCACCTCGTCAGCGCAAACACAAACAGTCCCAGCATCAACCCGCCATGAATGTACATGCACATATCCGTGCTCAGCAACCCGTACAGCCCATCCAGCGTGCCCCCCTCCAATCCATCCGTATCCATCAGCTGCGCCTTCGTGCCATTCGACAGCACCACCTGCTCGTAGGCGGGCATAAACTCCTCCAAATACGTCGCATTCACCGCTCCAACCCGCTCCGCTGCGCGATTCGCCTGCGACGCCAGGAACTGACGCTGCTCCTCCTGCGCCGTCCAGTACGATACCCAGTAATCAGCTCCGCTGGCCAGCACCTGGGTGATCAGGAACAGGCCGCCGATGACGAGCAACGTGCACCAATTGGCGCCCGATCGCAGGTACATGCCGAAGATCGAACCGGAGACCTTGCCCTTGGAGGAGGCCTCCAGCTGCTGCGGCTGCTCCGGCGAGGCGCTGGCCGCTGCCAAGGCCATGGCCGAATCGGAGGCGGATGCGTCGCTGTCGGCCGAAGTGTCGACGCTGCGCTGAGAGCGCAGGGAGACGCGCGACTGCGTGCGCGAGTAGCGGCCCAGTTGGGCGGCAGCTGTGGCTTCTTCCGTTTGTTCGGCGTTGTCGGCCTGCAGGAGTTCGGCAAAGTCGATGCCGCTCTTGGCCAGATCGCTGGGGTGGCCTTGGTTCTCGATTTTGCCCTGGAATCGTGAGGAGTGACGGAGTGTGAAGTTAGCTATTACTCAACTAGAACGGAGACTAGGTTCATTAGAACCTCAAAAGCTAGTATCTCGGAGTTGTAGGATAACTAGCTCTTCACTGTATTTGAATAAAATGGGTTCATAGATTGAATAGAAGAACTTACATCCTTCAGCACGATCACCCAGTCCGCCTCGCGCAGGAAGTGCACCTGATGCGTGACCAGCACGCGTGTCGCCCGGCGCCGGGCCAGCCGGCCGTTCGGACCGAGGCACTCGTTGAACAGATGCTTGCCGACGTGCGAGTCGACGGCGGAGAGCGGATCGTCGAGCAGGTAGATGTCCGCTTCGCGGTAGACGGCGCGGGCCAAACTGGTGAGGAATTTTTGATAAAGGTTGTTTAATGATAGAAAATGAGAATGTAAACCAAAGAATCCGTATTGAGGCAGACATTGGGCCCGACCCGCAAATATGTTTAACAAGGGTGTCAGTTAAAATGTTCTACCAAGTTAATATAATCTAGCTACAATGTGCTAAAGGTGGTAATAAGCTAGTTACGAAGAGTTTACACGCTAACTTGCTAGTTGCGAGGACTCACGAGGTCTTGATAGGTTTTTAAAAAAAATGGTTTGGTACTGCAACCCGTAGGTTTTGACCTCCCTTGTATACTCCACTTGTATTTGAAGAGTAGCAGGGCTTCGCAACCGGTTTCTGGTTTGAAAGATGACATGTGGTTAGCACATCGCTCTAAAGAGTAACCCTAGGCAACATTTAAAATATTAAAAAAGTAATATGAATACTCCTAGGACTCAAGTATTCGAAATACTGAAAACGTCTGGTCAACATGAATAAAATTGTCATTTCAAAATCCAATCCACTTCTCCTAAATTCTTCCTTTGCTTCCTTTGTCCACAGTTACGTCAACGTACCGGAAAAAATCGAACCCAGCCTGCCCATCGTGCCCATCCAGCCCGCCTCCTCATCGTCCGTCCGGCTGCCCTTCTTCCGGAAGCGCAAAGACGACAAGAACAAAGCGGCAGCCGCCGCCGCCGCCGCAGCTGTCACCGTCGTCGCCACGTCGCCGCGACTCGACTCACCCTCCAAAGATTCGGCGGCAGCAGTCGCATCAACATCGGCCTCGATTAACGCCGCCACCGATGCGATGCGATTGGCATCGCTGACGGACGCCGCCAGTTTGGACGCCGTGGACTCCACCATCACTGGTGCAAACGGCGCCAACGACGCCAATGCGGCGGCCGCCGACGAAGCGACGAAAGCGGCCCGAGCGAAGGAGCGCATTCGGGCGCTGGGCTTGGACTTTTTCACCGAGGACTTTGAGGGCGTGACGGTGTCGTCGACCAAGTGTCTGAGCTGCGAAACGGTGACGGAGCAGAAGGAGACGATGATCGATTTGTCGGTGCCGATAACGGGTTACGAGAGTCAGGATAAGCTGTCGGCGGATCAGTTTATTCAGGTTGGTACAAGCGACGTAGGAAGAGGGTACAGAATTTATCTTATTATTAATATTATTGAAATTTATTTGAGCTCTTAGAATTTAGGATGATAAACGTGTTCTCATCTCACTCTAGGAGTTGAACAATTTAGACTTGAAATCAGACTTGTTCAAAATACTTTGAAAAAAGTAAGTAAGTATGTAAGTACTATAATGTTGAGATTTTTCAAATCTATTGACCGTTCGAGCTGCTGCATGTGCATATGCTTACATGTAGGCGTTTCTTAGATGATGGTTCACAAAGTT
>JANTBZ010058661.1:0-23954 GCA_024741255.1 Exechia fusca | reverse complement strand
TGGTAGCAAAAAAATGTCCACTTTCCTCTTCACAAATGTGAAAGCCGAATTGTAATTGAAGGCCTTTTGTGAAAGTTATAGCGTTTTAAAATTGGGTTACGAATTATGCGCCACCTTGTATGTTGATCCTTGTTCAATTTCAGA
Source organism: Exechia fusca (assembly GCA_024741255.1). NCBI lineage: Eukaryota > Metazoa > Arthropoda > Insecta > Diptera > Mycetophilidae > Exechia > Exechia fusca. The sequence goes on along the minus strand of JANTBZ010058661.1, from coordinate 23,810 downwards.
TTTGTGAAATTTCAATTTCAATTCAATTTGAGGTATATAAATGATTGTCTTTCCTCTTCTAGGTTGCTGATGAAGAATTCTCTTTCCGAATCTTAAAATATAGACGCTATCCGACTGTTGCGTTTTTGTGAACATTGAAGAGGCCTAAAAAGGCTCCTTGTTCTCTCAAATGACAGCCGATTGGACTCCAAACTACAGTAATTATTTGATAATTCATCCTTTGTCACATATTTGCAAAACAAAATAGCTTAATCGTGTTCGATCAGCTCAAAACACTGCTGCGAATTATTAAATAGTTTTTATTTTGGTTGATTTTGGGTTCGCGCGGCAGACACTTTACAAGGATCTTGCGCATGCCGAAAAACATTTGTCTGACATTTTAAAACATGTTTATTCATATCTCTATAGTATGAGCAATCTCCATCAACCATTTTGTCTCTCGTCCGAAATCATTTAGTGGATTTTGAAAATGTTTCGTCGGTTATTGCAATATTTGGGCGTCTGGTACGCGGATAATCTTCGGTGTCCAAATGGCCAGCACGGATTTTTTTTCGGCTGGGACAAAACCCAAATAACACTTCATGTTCATGATTTGGCTCTAGGCGCAATTTGTCTCATAAAAAATAGTGTTATTAAATGACCTGAAATACGTAGATACCCATTTCTTTGCAATAATAAAAGTTGCTCCAGTCACTTTAAAATTTAGAACGAACCAAAAGTCCTATCGATGCCAAATTTGGTATACCGTCCTAAAATGGAACTATATTTATTATTCAGAAATAATTTTATCAGAAGGATGTGTCCTACTATCAAACGATACGGATTTATGGATTCTCCAACTATGTTTGTGCAGAAAATCAAAAGTTGATCCTTTTGTCTGTCCAAATAAAATAATTTGAATGGTAGTATGTTTTTAAAACTGCTCCCTCAATGCTTGTCTATACTACTCACAGGTACTGTTCCTACTGCTGACGCTCTGGCGAACCGTAGAGACGGCACTGCGAATGTGGCGCCTACGCTGCGCTTACTGGAAGATGTTCTGGAACTGGGTTGATCTACTGATCTGTGTGCTGGCCTACATATCCGTGATACTGACACTGTATCGGATGGTGCGATTGAGCCAGGCGATGGAGCATCGGAAGTCGACGGAGGAGCCGTTGAATCTGGATCGGGTGGCATTCACGCAGGTTCAAAGTTCATTGCCGTCTCTCGAATTAAAACTAAAACCTTAACATCATACGACCTTCTCTGCTACAGGTTCTGTACAGTGCCGCCTTGGCGGCGTGCGTATTCCTGGTCTGGCTGAAGCTGTTCCAGCGACTCAGCTTCAATCGGACGCTGTGGCAGCTGAGCGAAACGCTGGCGCGATGCGCCTGGGATTTGCTGGCGTTTGCGCTGATGTTTCTGATCGTGTTTGTGGCCTTTGCGCAGCTGGGCTATGCGATGTTCGGCACGGAGAATGCGGACTTTCGGACGTTCGGAACGACAATGATGACGCTGTGGCGGACGGTTTTGGGTGACTTCGACTATCTGGCTATGGAAAAGGCGAACCGGGTGTTGGGGCCGATTTACTTTGTGACGTACATTTTCTTGGTGTTCTTCGTGCTGCTGAATATGTTTCTGGCGATAATCAACGATGCGTACGCGGATGTGAAGACGGGCGCGGCGGATAGAAGGGATGCTGGTGTGGGGTGGCTGCATGTGAAGCGGTATTTGAGGGGGAAGTTGGTGGCGATGTGCAAGAAGTGCAAGTGTTGCAAGAAGTGCCAGTTGAAGGAGGAGGTTGTTGAAGAGGAGCCAGACATCGAAGAGAAGAGCTCTGAACCGGAAATTGCGAAAGCGAAGAGTGAGCCGAAAATGGCGCCGAAAAGTGAACCAAAGATTGAGCCGCCGCAGGTGGCGACCCCGGCGCCGTTGGACCGAAAGTCGGACCACCAAGATCTGCAGCTGCAAGGCCTGCATTTGCAGGACATTTTCGCCTACGATTCGTCCCAAGAAACGTACCCGATTAAGATGGCCGACGATAGTAGTATTCCGCTGGAAGGTGTTCAGCTGCGCGACATTTTCGTTCGAGATCAGGATCGCGATCAGGATCGAGATCCGAATCAGCAGTCCGATCAGAAATCGGAGCGGTTTGAGCGAATGTCGGATTCGGTGATTAATGAGCATGCGGCTGCTGTGAACGCGGATTGGTTGAGGTGAGTGGCATATTTAATATTAAGCTCTAGTGATGTTTGCTTCTATCGAGATTTGAGACCTTGAATCCATTGCCTCGAAAACAACGATCAATTCAATGCTATTTCATCCTCAAACTGCTCAGACGCCTCGAACTCCTCGAACAAGCCATGGACCATGTTGTGGTCAACTTGAACGACATTCTCGTCATCGTGCACGATTTCAAGACCCGACAACGCGCAGAGGAACCTCCTCCAGACTCAAATGCTTGAACAAAGTATTGCTATATTGGTATACGAAGTCATGTATTAAATTGAATTCAGTTGAAACTCACACACTCGTCACTAAAACTAGGGCTTCCACATCTTCAGCAGACCCTCCTCGCTGTAGGTGGCCAACAGATTCTGATGCGGATGATGCGTCAGACCGATGACGTCCTTCTCGTGCACCTGCGAGCATAAAATGAAAATCAATCAAATTAGTAAATGAAGCTAGGAACGACTTTGTTTTTCAGCCACACTCACATTCAACGTCCTCTCCAGCTTGCCCGACGATATCGAGAAGCAGTACAGCACCTTGTCCTCGCCCACGCAGTAGATAAACTCGCCCCTCGGCGACAGCGTCGCACAAATGAACGTACCACCCTCCCTCTTACCCGACGAAAACGACTTCACGATCTGCCCCTGCATGTTCATAATCACCACCGTATTCGATCGATTGCACACCACAAAGTGCTCCGGCGTCTTGGGCAGCGCCAGCACCGCATTCACCGCCAGCTCATTGCCCAGCGTCTTGAACGTCGCCGAGCACTCTGTCGTCTTCAGCGACCAGATCTTCACCGTCCCGTCCGACGACCCGCTCAGCACATTGTGCCCATCCGCCGTGAACGACGCCTCATTCACAAACGACGTGTGCCCCTTGAACTCCTTCAGCATCTTGCCCGACTTCAGTCCAAACAACCGGATGCTATGATCAAACGACGCACTCAACACCTGACTGTTATCGCGCGAAAACTGCAGGCACGTCACTCCCTTCGTATGAGCCTTCTCAAACCTTCTCAAACACTGTCCCGTCTGAATCCGCCACACCTTGATCTGACCCTCCTCCGACCCGGTGCACAGCATCTCCGAGTCCCTCGAGAACGCCATCGCCAACACACCCGTCTCCATCATCATAAAGTTATCCTGCGCCTGATACTTCAAATCCTTCCGGATCTTGCCCGTCGTAAAGTTCCACACCTCAATGAACCCATCCACACTGCCCGTCACCAGATACTGCCCATCCGGCGAGAAGGCCGCCACCTCCGTGTGCGACTTCTGCCCGAACTTGATCTGCCTCGCCAGCTGCGTCGGATACTGCTCCTCCTCCTGATCCCGAATCGCCGCCTTACCCCTGAACAGATCGATCGTCGTGCCGGGCGGCAGCAAACCCTGATGCTGCTGCCACTTCAGCGCCTGACCCAACAGCGCCAGCAGCCTCGACGACGGCACCACCGACACCTCACCGCTCAGCTCCTGCGCAATCGCCGCCCGCCGCTTCTCCTTGCTGCTGCCCTCCGGATACGCCTCGCGCGGATCAAAGTAGGCGCGCTGCAGCATGTTCTCCAGATGGATGTAGCGCTCCGCCTCGTGCTGCTTCAGCATGATCATCGGATCGGTTTGCCGGAGCAGCGAGCGCGCTGCGCCGAGTTCGCGCAGCTCAATCAGCTCGAGGACGACATGCTCGTAGAGATTGACGAGCTTGCGGTCGGGCAGCTTCAGCGACTGGATGGCCTTGAGCACGGTGTCCCAGTGGCCGTTGTGGATGTCCGAGACGAAGCCGTCGATGCTGTCGACGGTGTTCAGCGAGACGCCCGTTTCGTCTTGGATGGTTTGCAGGGTTTTGTGGAGGTTGGACTCCTTGAGGAACTGCTGGATGAGGCGGATGACGCTGTGGATTGGAGGGTGATGGATCGATAAATCCGTGGTTAGTTGCTGAATGCTCGTGTGACGAATCCGGGATACTTACTCGGAGGATTCGATTTCGATGGACATCTTGGCGGCTCAGTCTAGCAGTTTTCAAAAGAATTGGGCAGATTAAGTTTAGTTTTATAACTAAAAAACGTGAAAATTCGGAGGCACTCGCGCTCTGCGTGCGGTCTCTGCGCGCGATTCGGTGTTTTGTCGATTTTGTTTTGACTCCATTCATTCGTCGCACGTTTATATATGACGCCGGCGAAGCGCGATGAGATGCGAGTGAATTCGTGAATGAACTCGGCGAATCGGGCAAATCGCCGAGCAGCTGGCTGCTCTGCATTACCGACAAACACAAACCCTCACGCAGTCGCGCCGCGAAATTATGTTGCGCTCGAGCACAGTGTTTTTCTGCCTGTTCGTGCTACTTCCTCGCCAGCACCATGCCCAAGACTCCGCATCAGACCGCATCCGCATCTCGCTCACGGACCTGCGCCAGCATCGCATGCCCGCTCATTTCTGGTCCAACACCGGTCTCTGTCCGCCGGCGCCGACCAACAGTTCGGCCGCCTTGGCCGCCTTCTTCAATGGACGCGCGCTGCGCCTGAGTTTCGATCTGTTGTCCGCACTGCCGGCCGTTGGGCCGCAACGGACGACGGTCCGGGTGCATTGGCTGTTGAATTTGATCCGGGCCAGGCGGGTAGAGGAAGAGGATGGTGGTGGCGGAGAGATAAGATATGATTTTCGGCTGTTGGACGAGTTTGTGGAGCATATGGTGAAGTGTGATCTGGTGCCGGTGTGGGAGTTGATGGGCGATCCGTCGGGGGTGTTTGGGAGGGGATGGCGGCGAGTGGAGGATTGGAGTGAGCTGGTGGTTCGATTGCTGTCGAGATATATCGGTGAGTGCGACGAGGTTTATTAGAGTTTGGCCATTTGAAACAATATCAATCACAATTATGGTTGTCTAAAACCTAAAATTGATGAGTTCATTAAACTCTCATCGCCATCGCAACACACCATAATTATAAATGTCAATGACAATTTATACATATTCTATTATAATATAAAATGTCTATACTGGGGGTGTGTATATATAAAATACTGGTTGAACGCACCGGCTGAGAAGTCCCGGGACAAGAGCAATCCATCACATAGTTTATTTTAGCTCGACAGCCTTAAATCGGCGGTGCTACAACATCTCGAGCACTTTCAAAATGCTCTGCTCTCTATTTAGACTAACATTTTCATTTTTATAATAACAAATTGTCGCGGAGGGCTGAATACGCATAAAACCATAGATGGGACCACAATTCATTGCACAATTAATTGATTATGGCAATTTGGTTTGCCATAATTGTTTGTTCGATAGTGAGATTTTGCGCTTTTCCGGTAAGCTCACCTCAATGCGATCTTGCAAGCCCAAAAAGGTATGCACGATATTTATAAATAGTTCTTACATAATATCAGGGTATTAGCAATCTCCAGGTTCCATGCTTTCCGAGTTCCGAAATTATTTCGTGGACTTATTGATGTTTTCGTCAGGACCTGCCAAATTTAGGCGTCCTCTGCGCGTCTTTGATACACAATAATTGGTACAGAATAGTTAAATAATATGTCAAAAATGTTGCCAAATTTTATTTCGGCTAGGACAGACCCCAAATAACAATTGATCAAGACAATTTTTGGTTCCATCGGCCCTTTTCACCTACCTGAAATAAGTGTTTTAATAAGACTTTAAATACCATCTATTCCATATGTTAGGATATGTCGAACCGCAAGTTACAATAAAGGCAATTACATTCAAACTAAAGCCAAAAGTTATTCAAGAATTGTGGAGATTGTGATGACCATTCTACCTGTGATGTTGCACTCATTTAATTGTTATCAACAAGCAGATTCGATTTTCTTTCTCAATGAATAGAATATGATCTCGATAGAAATATCAATTGATCTGCTGGTGCGGGTATATCAACCAAAATATTGTTTCTCCGAATTCGAATGAAGCATATTGTGTACGTAGTATATTTCTCCTGCGATCATAATCACCATAATTTATTGTTGTGTTTGTGCTGCGACTAAAACAAATTGGTCATGCAACAACCGAATTAAATGACGGAGACGGATCGCGGCGGCGAGACATGCTCTCAGAGCTATGCGCTCAAGGTCCATCTCCCTCCACTCGTTTCCAGCAGTATTGTGTTGTGTTTTCAGTGTCAGTGGCTCTAGTATTTGTCTGTTGTTGATTTCCAGCATGTCATCATTGCAATTTACATGATTTAGTAATTATGGGATGTGTGTTTGTGCGTTTGTTTGTTTGTCTGTGGATCAATCAAATCGCGACTGCGAGATATCGCGAACAATACATCGCTCTCAGTCAGTCTATGAAGCATCTCTGCGATATATATCCTACTCTATTTTTAATAACTCGACCTAGGTGCTAGGTGTTGGACCGCACGCGCGATAATTATGTGCCTAATGAGCACTCCAATCGCGCACTCGAACTCACACACTTCCAACCCGTTGTATTTTTTTTGGGTATTTCTGCACAGTGCGAACACGCCGATTGCAAATGAGGCAGAGGCACTCACTACCGCCCAATTTGCCGTATTGTTTGCGGTACGTACGGTTCGGAGTTTCGAGTGCCAGCGCGCGCGCAAATTGTCTCGACACATGTGTGAACGCTCGCGCACACAAACACTTGTTGCGCAACGCTCTTTGCCACACATACAGCACAGTCGACGACGACGACGTCGACAAATATAATGAATTACCATTATTACCGCCTTTCGTCTATGCGAGTGTGTATGTGCTTGAACACATTGTATAGTACATACTTACACTGTCAAAGAATTACCGCCACCGCCGCCGCCACAGCGCGACATGAGGCGGGAGGTGGCGGCGGGAGGCCAGCACTGCACGATCCGAATGATTCGTCTCGGCTTATTATAATATTATTATTGCCCTATGTGCCATACGCGCACACGTGAAATACCCATTTTTTCTGTACCTCACGCGACGGACGCAAAGCACAAATGCTACATGTGTTTCGGTTCGGTTTTTTTATATTTGCGTTGTACACGGGCATTACAACATTCACACGCACACACATGCGCGATTACCTGTGCGCGCGCACGCGCGCAGAGCACAGAGCACACACACACACGGCAAGGTTGAACTGAATTGCTCAGTTTCGACGACAGCCGCGCGCGCAGATTGATTGTCATTGCGCGGTGCGCGATTAACGAATTACAGCAGTATACGTTAGTATAGTGTACTCGACTATGTTGCATGCGCATGCATGTCTGTTCGTTGTTGGCTGTTATAAATGTTTATGAATGACGCGCGTGCGCACGTGCGCCGCATCAAATGTGAGCAAATTTTTCGACATGCATCGTCGCGAATCACCTAGTTCCACATCACATCCATCCATAGTATCTCCGCCGCCATCAGCCAACTCGGCCAAGCTCAGCGCGCCGAGATGATAATGATGATGATGATATCTTTTCGCAGTGATTATATTTTATTCAGTTATCTCCGGCGGTGCGCGCAGGTCGTAAAGAAGTCGTTTCAGTCTGTAAGCCGGCTCGCTGTTGCGTCGTATATAGGGTAAGGTGCGGCCAGTTTTTCATCGGTTATTTTAGGCCTGTAAAATTAAGATATCCGACTGAATTTAGGATATTGTGTGCATTTCATAAGACGATTCCTACTAATATATAGATACCGTTCCGTTAGGACCTTGAATAAAAACGTTTTATGTAGTCCTATACTACCTCGTACAATTGAAGATCGTTCACCCGAATAGTGATCGTTCAATCAGGATTTTCGGTTGTAAACATGGATTAATAGAAAAATCTTGGCCTTATTATCCACCTACAACGAACAAAAGTCTCGTAGAAGAAAGTCTCACCCTTGGGCCACACGCGCCATAAACTCTGTTCCGTTTTGAGTATGATCAAATTGTTCTAACAAGTCAATCCAGTGAAAAGTTATGTTCTTATTCATACTGAGGACGAAACACGTATTTTTTGTATTAGGGAAAATATTTGATTTCACTCCCCATACTCAATTTTCTGGGTTTCGTGTTTTGAATAGAGTATATAACTTTTCACTGGATCTTAGAACAATGTGTGAATACTCAAATGGAAGAGAATAAAATGGTCTACACATCCACATCTTACGAAAAAAATGAAAAAATCACCGAGCGAATTAGAGCTTGATGATTTCTCCATATAAAAACGGAGCGGCCCTGTTTAAAATCATGAATGAACTGTCACTATTATTGTGAACAAACTTCAATTGCGCGAGGTAGTATAGGTTTTTGGTGTATTTGTTTCCTAATAATTATCTCGCTAGGAATGACAAACGATTGATGTACAAAATAATCGAATGATTGGCTACCAAGCGAAATGTACCTGCAAACCCGATCGGTTTTTGTTTCACTGTTTACATGATCATTTACGAGAAGATCAAGGTATATCTCTAACAAATACGTGGTGGCTTGTCCATTTTATGTTGTGTCCATGAGACTTTTATGAAAACATGTTCATTAAAAAAATGTTTATACAATGTTTATTACACAGTCCAATCAATTGTATCTGGAAAAAGACCTCGGAGAATCATACATTTTTTATTTTAAAAAATGCTATCGCTATCTATAGAACACGCGGAATCAGAAACCATGATGATATTTCTTGGTTTCTAACGGTTTTATTCGTTTCAATGAGAATAAATGGAAATAAGTTAATATTTTTCTTCTCTAAATTGTATAGTTTTCGACTAAATCGACTGGAGGAAAAACTTGCCCCTCATTTTTTCAAATCGTCGTTTTTTTAGTATAATAATTACAGGATAATAATGTTTAGCAAAAATATAGCCAGATAAATGGTGTTACGATTGAGTGTTACCATTTCGAAATTTATTCAAAATTATAGACGTGAATCTCATCAAAGTTGTTTGGCAAAACTTGCCCCACCTTACCTTGGGCAACAACGACTAAGACAGTCTGTGCGTCTTCGCTGCGTCATCTCATGATCAGACAGGGAACGACTCCCCTGCCTGTTTGCGTCTGTATGTGTGTGTGTTTATATCGGATGTGACTGGCACAAGTTTTGCATGTGAACCGTATTACAATCGTTTCACCTCGATATCGCATCATCAGAACCATGTAATCAACGCTCGTCGCTCGCGCACAACATTAAGCGCTCTAGCAGCGTAAGTGTTTGCATCCTATATATTACTATGCAGTTCGCTGGGATCCGCGTGCGTTGCACGACAAGAATCTTCCGCCGTGATCTGGGCTGATGAAAAACCAACCTCCAACACTGAACTAAACGCGACTGGAATTGAGTCGTGCGCGCACTTTTGTGTGTGCGTCGAGGTAATTCACACACAATGCAATGCCCGACTGGCGCTCGGGCACGATCTCAATCGCGCGAGCTCTAACAATTCTAATTCCAGTGTAAACACGGCGATTGCGCGTTCGACGATTCTCGCGTAAAACGCCACGTATTTTATTTGAGAAAAAACCAGCATACGCAAACACACGCACATCAGCAGACAACGCTATGCGGAGACGCGTCGACGACGCGCGCACACACAAAATCCCCACGTTCGGTGCTCTGCCAGCGCGTCGACGACGACGGCGTTCGATGTCGTCGTCGCCGTCGCTATGTGTGTGTTTGACCTACCTGTTGAAGGTTGAGCTCGCACGAGGTGCGAGCGCGATTGCGAGCAATCGTTCACGCGCGCTGTTTGCATGCGTAATTGCTGCTGCTGCTGGCTGCTGGTGAGCGTCGGTGTTGCGAGCTGATGCGAGCTGATGCGAGTTGTGCCCGTTCATAAGAGTCTTTCTCCGATTTGCATGCAATCCGCGCGATATAATGGCAACACGCGACGCTCTCTGCTGTGGTAATGGACATATATGTCAATCGCGAGTGTGTGTGCGGTTGTGTGTGATTACGCTATTGATCGATGCGCGCAAAGTCCTCGCCGCATATCTATTTTGTGCACAGTAAATCGTCGTGGTGGTTCAGGGGTATTGTTTTGTTCGTTCCCTGCTGGAAATATATAGAATGTAATTTGTGTCGACCATCAGTCCGCATCTATCGATCGTTATTTATTTTGCACAGTTTTTCAGTAGACTTTTGTGGGACCATTCGAGCGCATGACATATTGCAACTTTGCAACAAGATGCAATGTTGTTTGAATCACTAAACGCGCCACGCGCGCGACTTTTTTACAAGCCTTTCACGCTGAGGGCAACACACACACATTCACCCAGTCCACTTGTTCTAATGACACGAATACTGCGCGCGCTCGCTGTTCGCGGTGCACCTGGGATTACACACACACACAAACACATAGTGTAATACACGTGTGGCGACGTGCATAGGTGGTGCGCTTAACATTACATTTGCTTGCGTTCGTAATATATGTGAATGTCTGCGGCGTGCTAATTGCATGTATACACTCTAGCATATGCGCTACGCTATAACTAACTAAATAATAATGCACTGGCACATCGCATCATTCGCCAACGCGACGTCGATGTCGGTTGTGTGCACGTCGCGCGATGTGTGCGATCGCAAAACATTATATAAACACGTAATTAACTATGCGGCGGCACAGCGCACGACATTCTGAAGTGCAGGCCACATTATGGCGGCAGAGAGCGTCAACAGTGTACTGCGAATGTACTCTATGCTCGAAAAATGTATGCGGTAACGGTGTATTGTTCGTAAAATGTTATAACGTACGACTGCGCTGGTTGCAATATTTCAATACATAAAATGTTGTGTCTAGAATGGTGCTTGTGTGCATTGTGCGCAGACGACTGCGCAGACTGCATTCCGGACAACTTATTCGGCGCGTGTGTGCGTGTTAAGCCATTGACAGACAGAATTAGTTTATACTGACTGTACACCTAAACCTCCTATTACACGGTCTTCTAGTACACGGTTTTTTAGAGCTCGGTCTAAAAAAAGTCCCCCGAAACCTTGTAAAACACGGCAAACACTTATAGAACACGGTATTTTTCTCAAGTTTTCATCGTTTTTCCGTCGATTTTCATGTTAAATGTTCGATCAGAAATTTCGATTTGTTTGAGCATTTCATGATGATGGTAAAAGAAGAATAACTCAACAATAGTGCTTCAAAAATATCGAACATTGATCATAACAATAAATGTGTGATAAAACACTTGATTAATTTAATTACATCATGAACGAAGCATTTAGGGGTTTTTAGGTCATCTTTTTTAGCTTGGAACGTATCCCTTGTTTTTGTATGGGCTCCTTGTCTTTTAGAACACGGTTTTGCTATAACACGGTTCCTGCAGGAACGTATCTACCGTGTTATAGGAGGTTTAGGTGTAAATACTGTCATTATGTTGATAAATATCGAATTTAAAATTATGTGATCACATTTATAAATATAATGGTCTATTACTTCAATCGCCGAACAAACCGTTCCTAATTCCTTATATCGTGGACTGCAATAAAACCATTTGAAGCCGACCAAGAATAGGTTGAAGCATAAATGTTTACGGGTTTGTGCCGTGACGTCGAGTAATGCGACGACGACGACCACAGCCAACGAATATAATGCGCAAACGTGCTTGCGTCTGCAGACGTCGTTTTTGCTGCCGTTAAGCTGGTTTTTCGTATGTTGTTTTGGCTTGTTGCTGCCGCTGCTGCTGCTGCTGCCGCTTGTGTGCACACCTAATCCGGTTCCGTCAAATATCATCATCCGCGTTAGCTCGATATGTGGCTGTGCGCCGCGATGCGCTTCGATCTTTTTCCTACATTGGTATTTCGTCGGATTGACCGCAACCGCAGCCGCCAAATCGGTGCCAATGGCGTGCATATGTATATGCAAGGCAACTCACACACATTTTTGTGCGCCTTCCATATATGCTCGATCATAGCATAAGATAATTGCGCTCATGTCTTGAAAAAGCCAGCGCCAGCAGCCAGCAGCCGACAAAAACGGAGAATGGGGAAGTAGACACGAACACACGTAACTATTAAGTCGTGTTGGTCTGTGTGCATGTGTTTTTTTTCCTTTGATGAAGATGTGCCACGAATGACGCGACACACGTCACTTCCACACGACGGAAATTGGAGAGAAAAAAACCTGTTGAATCTATTTGCGTTTGATCTGGCGGCTGTTGGCCGCTTCCAAAGGTATGCGATGTGCTGGGTATGTTTTCAATTCTAACTCATCGATTGCTGCGTCTCGCATGAAAGCACGCATACAATCAAGCGCATACCTGCTGAGCGAGTTCCGCTCCGCAGCGGCGATCGATTGGCGTCAATCGATGTGTGAATTCGTATTTGAATAAAAGTGAGCACATTCTGATCGTCTCTGCGGGTTCTCTTTCTCTGGCTGCTAAAACAATACCAAAACGGCGTTCTCGCGAATGAGCTCTCCCTCACACCTGTGTGGGATCTGTGTGCGCGTGCGCATCGACATTAGAGAGAGCGTTACGCTCGATTGGGCTACGCTCACCTGCGCGAGCCAGCGGTTCGAAGCGCGGAGCGCGTCTGGAGCAGCACGAGCTGCGCAAAACTGCGCAGAATTGCGCAGAGTTATATTCCGCACACACACGTAATAATGCTTTCAATTTCATTGCTTACGATGCGCGAAGCTTGCTGGCGTGCACGCGCACCTCGAGTACATACCATTCAACTAAACATGCGCGAACGGCGGGCACTGCTGAGGAATGTTTCTGCGAACATATACCATATACACTGGCAAACAAAGCTGGCGCAGACGAATCGAATACGCAGAGACTGCGTGAGACGCAGCGACGTTATTCGTGTTGTGGCGGTTTTTTTTCGCACCGTCGTCATCATTGGCATCGCAAAATCAGAGAGGTTTTGCGACGTTCGACGCGCGTTGGTTTTCTGTTGGTGTTTGTGCGTTTGCCAATTCGCAGAAGCCAAATTCCTGCGGTGGTCGTGGTCGTTTGGTTGTTTGCGTTTTGTTATCTACGCGCACACGCAGTCAAGGCGAGTACACACGCAGTCTTTTTTGGCTACGTATCGTAATTGCGGCGGTAAAGTGTACATATTTATCGTGTTCTCCTCGTTTTGCGGATGTACCCGTGTGTGTGTTTGTGTGTGGTTTGAATGTTTGTGATTATTTTAATTTTATCGCGAGTGCGCGTGAGTCAGGCAGTCGGCTGAAGATTCTGGCGAGTCGAGAGCGCATCCACCAGTCGCCATTCAGTTGGACAACAGAGCAGCCACACTGTTTGTTAGCCGGAGCAGCTCAACAATATCCAGTTGTGCGCTCCATTGCGTCGGTTTCCCCCTTCTCCGCCCGCTCCACCGCTACCCCGCACTACCGTCCGCGTGTGTGTGTGTGTGTCACCAAGCCACGGCGATCGACGTCGCGAGAAGGCCCCATCGAGAGCCCCAAACACCACCGCAGCTCCAGCTCGGAGAGCACGGAGAGAACGACCCGAAACGCAGAGAGCTCGGCACGATATTGCTTGCGGTACGCCCGAGTGTTGAACGTGTGCGCTCGACGCTCGGCAGCACAGCATCAGTCAACAGTTGGATCGTGAGGTGTTCGCGTGCGCGTTTCGTTGAATTCACCGTCGCCATCGAGTCGAGTCGAGTCGTCGAGTTCGCGGCTCACACGAGTTTCGTTTTTTTCTTCTCTGCCTGGAGAACGTCGTGTGATATTGATATTGCCAGCGTGCCAGCCTGAGTGACTGTGTGTGCGTGCTAGTGTGCGTGTTTCTGTGTGTGTGACCCCGAAACTCGAAACGGTGTGAGTGTGTGTGCGCGTTCGCCGACACGATCTCCAGCCAGTCAAACGGAATATATTTTCTACGACACAGAACCTGCCCGCAACGACGACAACGACGGCAGCAGCAAATTCCAACCCCACCCCGAACTGCTCACATACCGAACGTCGTACCCACAACCACACACACACACACAGACACACAATGTCGTCCTCCTCGGCCACCGACAATACGGCGGCGCCGCGTCGCTGTCACGTGATCAAAGTGCCCGACTTCGATGGCTACGGCTTCAATCTGCACGCCGAGAAGGGCAAACCGGGCCAGTACATTGGCAAAGTGGACGAGCACTCGCCCGCCGAGCGGGCGGGCCTCAAGCAGGGCGACCGCATCATCGAAGTGAACAGCGTCAACATCGGGCGGGAGACGCACAAGGAGGTGGTGCAGCGCATCAAGGCGATCGCCGATGAGGTCCAGCTGCTGGTCGTCGATGCCAGCGTCACGGTGTCCAAGGACAACCGGATCGTCGATGTGGTGCAGCCGCTGGCGGCGAAGCCAGTAGTGCCAGCGGTGCCAGTGGTTCCAGTGGCGAGCAACGGAACCTCGGCGGCGGTGGCCGACATCGAGCCGCTGGTTCGTCCAGCGTCGCCGTCGACCGTCAGCCAAACGGTGCGCTCACTGGCCGCCGATACCGTGGATCATGCGGTCGCCGCGGCCGCCGTGCATGTGGCCGATGTGCAGCAGCAGCGACAGCTCGAACAGCAGCATCTGCAGCAGAACGGCAACGCGAAACGCGCTTCGGGCGTCGACGATCCGGATGTGGTGCCGATCACCATTCGAGCGGACAGCAGTGCCGTTCCGCCTGCGAGCGCTCTCAGCACGTCGTCGTTCGGCAGTGCGGCCAGTCCGAAGTCGGAGACCACAAGTCGCTCCAGCTTGCCGCAGGCAAACGGTACGAATGGAACCAAGTTCATCTCGACGGCGTCGTTTATTGCCAACGAGAAGGAGCAGACGGAGCAGAATCAGCAGTCGGAGGACGACGAGCAGGACGACGGCCCAGTGGTCCATGTGATCAACGCCAAGGTCGCTTCGATCGAGCTGAGCCACAATGAAGTGGTTACAAAGTCCGAGACGCTGACGACGTCGACGACGACCATCACTTCCGAGACTCTGTCCCATTCCGCACCGCCGCCGCCCAGCGTCACGGCCCATCTGTCGTCGGCCGAGCGCGATACGTTCACCGTGGTGCAGCCGCCCAAATCGCCGGCCGCCAGCAGCCAGCACAGCGCGATCAGCAGCAGCAGCAGCCAACAGCAGCAGCAACATCAGCAGACCTTGACCAGCAACAGCATCATCAACAACAGCAGCAGCAGCCACATCAGCCACAGCAGCCACAGCATCGGCCACAGCTCCAACCATGTTAGCACTTCCGCCACGACCACGACCGTCAACAACAACTTGCCGCCGTTTGTCGCGCCCGCGGCACCAAAGGCCGCCGAACCGGTCACCAGCAAGGCGCCGTCGTCGTCTGGCCTGAATCTGAACATGACGGTCGCGGAGCTGCGAGCGAAGCTGGCCGCCAAGAAGAAGTTTGATCCGAAGAACGAGGCGGTGGATTTGCGCAAGAAGTACGAGATTGTGGAGAAGTTGTGAGAAGCGTTTGAGAAGGAACTAGAGATGAGCGGAGCAGAGACAGAGAAGATGACGAGACGAAGACGACGAATCGCGGTGCCTTAACACTTATGCCGGACATGTGGATTTTGTGCAGCAAGTGATGATTGTTTCGGTTCTAATAGTATGTTCTAATGGTTGAGTGCCACAACCACACAACTGGTTTATTTAGTTTCAGCGGCTGAAACTTACGACAACACACAACAAACGAACTATATTTATATATCTGCAGCAAGATGTATTAATTGAACACGAACACACAAACACACACACCCCCATACAAACATCTTACCTTATAAATGAGTTGAATCTAGTTGATTTTGTTCGAACCGAATGTTGTGCACATACGAATTAAATATATAATATCAATTATACAAAAGTAGCAATTCCTGAGCAGAGTGTTGAATATTATTTTCTGTAGTTGCATGACGACGCGTAACTTATGCAAATCGCGCGCGAGCACCTTCAATGCAAATCGCGGGAAACCACTTTTCACTTTGATTTAAAATTCAAAATCAATTCATCATGGACGCGCTAAGCGCTGAGCGCGTCAGGTTCAGAGACGCACCGCACACAGACACGCACTCAAAACCTGTTTCGCAGCGCTTCTGCGCGACGGCGATAAGAACGCACACGAACACACACACACAGACACACAAACACGCACAGGTGACACGATGGAGGGGTGCGCGATTCTGTTGTGTGTTTGCTGTTTGCGATGCGTTTGCATATCTGTGGTGTGATAAAAATAAAATCATGTAGTTCGGTTTTTGCCACGGCGACCTTTAGACGTCGTGTCGTGTCGCTGTCGCGGTGGCGATAGTGTGTATGTGTATGTGTGCATATAATGGCGGTAACATTTATTATGCTGCTTTGGTTGGCATTTGCACGCTGCTATCATGGCATATCACCGCAGCATGAACATGTGTGTGGTTTTTGGTATTATGTACTTGCGGCCGTGTGTCGCAAATATAATTGTGTGTCACAGTCGGCGGACGTGTCGTCGAGTGCGATCGGTTGCAGGCCGAGTGTGTATGTAATAATTCATACTTTATACCGCACAGACACATGCACGATTCGTTTTATCGCCGTGTGCTGCGGTGGCTCTGCGTTTTTTCTCATAACTTTTTAATTTCGTTAATTTCCATAAATATACTTATCACGCGATTGTGCGCACGAGCGCGCGGTTTCTTTGGATCGCATCGCGCGTGTATAGGTTGTACTGGGGATGTGGATAGATGCGCGATGCGAAATGCGTGATGTTTGCATTTGTGCGCACGTCAACACATATACACTTACCAGGTAAGGGCATTCGATCGTGGTAACGTATTAACTCAATTAAATTCATGGTAAGATATCAAAAAGAGGAACTGGTCGGGGTTGAAATGTTTGATAATCTATAAAATGACATTGAATGTTATAGCCATCTGTTTATCGTTAAAATTATTTAAATTTTGTCGAGTGAATACGATAATACTATAAACCTCAAATATGTACAGTATATTCCAATGGCTATTACAAGAAAACTATCAAACATATCTTATTCGGATTTTTGTCCATCATTTCATTAGCTACACATGTCACCTATGATTCTGTGAATTTGTGGATTTCAAACAAGAGTCTTTCCCTTCCTGTGATTAAACCCTTCCATCGACCCATTTTCCGACTTTCGTGCTGATCCTTGTACATTGTACTTTGACAATCAATATTTTCGGATGTCTTGGCGATATTTGAAATATTTCACGTTTAGGGTACTCGAAATATATTCACTTTCTATCGCCAAATGCAATCCGTTGCAAAATGCATGATTTCGCACATCGTTTTTCACTTCCCGCAAATGATCGTTTTTCGGCCATTACATCGACATGTCCATCAGCGCAGGGTGTTCACTGTTCACAACTAACTCTTAATCGTTTGGATAATATTTGTATGTTGAAGATCAAGGTCTCACTTTTCCAATTATGTATGTATAACATGGCCACCTAAGCCAAGTCTAAGCTATCGCTATGACTGAAACATTTCCACACTCACACACACACCTCACCATATGCACATCTTCTGTTTCTGTTGAACGGGTCACACGAGCACATCGACAACGACGACAACGTCGATGGCATGCAATGGCATGCACAAGCACAAGCAAATGGCTCGCTGGAAATGTCGCCGCAACAGCCGCCAGCTCCCCAGACATCTTGTGAATAGTAATTTTATTTTGGCACGATCACCACATTTACACACACACTACATACTCTTTGGCTGATATTGCACAAGCCTGTCGTTTGTGTGTGCTGTATGCTGGAAATGTGTTTGCGCACACCGAGCGAATGCGGTGCTACTAACGCAAATCGCATAGCTAAGAAGCTCTAATCCCTACGGGCGCGCGAATACGCAACAGGTGCGGTAAGGCGTTGGTGTGTGTGTGTGTTTTTGATATGCCGTGTATTTGATCTAGATCCACAGAGCACACAGCAGTGTGTGTGCTCGTGCGCGCCAACTGTCTAACACGTAATGTAAGCACATATCATATACTAGGATCATACCCATGATATTTCAAAATGTTGACGAGAATCAGAAACTCGCATCTGGAGAATGGGTGAATATTTTTGAGTCCGAGTTTCGCTAATTGCTAGATATACGTTTCTAGCATTACTTGGCCAACTTCTAGATCACCCGAAGAATAGTCAGTCATTCAGGGCAATATTTCGTGCATGCATAACTATTTTGCCTCATGCGTTTATTAGCCTCATGCTGTTGGTGAACCGTTGAGCAAATGGGACACATTTAGTAGTTTTCAGACACCAAACATGATATCTTCCATGAGAAAATGGAAGGTTTTTCATGTGTATATTAAAACAAAAATTGTAACGATTGCATATTGTTCCCAGATATCCAAACCATTGAAAAAAGTTTTTCAATTATTTTGAAATTAACTCTAACGGGCTAGAGTTTACTAAGCCTAGATTGCACTCTCATAGGTTCGATCCCAGTACATCAGGTGCGCAAATTTAGGTAGTACAATGTGCGCACTGCGCACGCGCACACGTGTGCGAGTGTGTTATCGCATCGCGCGAACCTGCGCCAACAACCGCCGAAGCGCAGACGCGCGCTCGAACGACCGATAAAAACGCAAACACGCGCTCGAACAGACGCCGCACGCACACACAATTTCGAGCTAAGCGTGCGCCTTGCGCTGGCAATGTGTCGCGTGTGTGTGCTATAAAACTGTGTTTTTGAACATTTTTATAAACGGACGTGACGTCAGTGTGTGTGCGGCGCACTTGTGCACACATTGCGATCGGGAGCTGAATAGCGCACACATTGTATGATGCTGACGTTTACCGAGAACACCACCGCACTGAACACTGGCGCGAGATGAGATATTGAGTAATGCAGAAAGAATGCATATGAAAATAATGAGTATTAATAACGATAATATCGCTAATGATTCACAACCACGCATCCGAACTGCGATGGCGATCGATCGAGAATAGACGTCTCATCTATTACTTATTTGATGACATTACTTATATACTCGGCGATTAGTATTACAGATGCTGTGCACTCTCTGGCTCTCACCGTAATGACATGCACATGAGGGCATTCATACTTAGGTGTACCTATATAATTAAATTGCGCTTTCCTGCTCGTGCAGCTGCAATTGCGATTGAACCTAGCAGAGTACGACGGGGTAATTTTTGCATAGGTAACATTTTTGCACTTCCCCCCTTATTTTCCTTCAATAACGAAGATATTCTGTGTCTTCTATCAAAATTTGTCTATGAATATAGACTGTGATCGTCTATGGCCTCATATTCAAAAGTTATAGTTCTATATGTGATTTTGATGTTTTCCTTACGATAATTCATCTCCAATCAATGTTTTGGGAATAACATACGAAAAATGATAAAAAAAATATCGAATGATTGACTTCGAAGTAGAATTTACCGGTTAATTTGAGTATCTTTGTGTTTGAACGATAGTATGACAATCCATCGAGTTATGGAGATAATTCCACAACAGGTATTTTACCCATATTGTTGAGTCTCGCCCGTGTTCCGGCGGCCCGTTCCGTTCGAACAGTTTTATGCTTCGACCCTAAATTACATAGTTTTCCACACATATAACTTTTGAAACATAAGATCATTCAAATATTTTGCCTAGAAGATATGCCTAGAAGATAGTGTGAACAAATTCATCCGGATTACGCCTTACTTAGACATCCATCTGTAGTCCTAGTACGATTTTTAGTATGTGTTATTATCTTTCGTTTATTCCTTCGTTTATTTCTATTTAATTCTATTGAAGGAACATGAAAAAGGCTCATATTTTTGTCCGACATAAAATTGTACAGTTTTAGCTACAATAGACAGGGTGCAAAAATTACCCCGCACTTTATAAAAGGTCGAAAAAACATGCCCTCGGTTTTTTGCAAATAGCTCCGTTGATTGAGTTTCCACATAATAAGAATGTCCAGTAGAATCATATATCCTGATACATTTTCTTTCAATCGAAATTTTCCTTTTCGAAATCCAATGCAAATTACGACCGCGGGAGCTCTTTGCATTTACTATGCAAAAACTACCCCGTCGTACTCTATACCAATTTCAATCAATTTGCATCAATCAGAACGAACGCTACACCTAATATACAGTGGTGCGCAGATTGCATGTTTTTATTTTTATATTTTGGTTCTTGTTCAGAGCCGACCCTATCTAGAAATGTTGAGGATAGAGATATGTTAATTCACTAATAAGTGCGCAACTTTTGGTGAAGTTTAAGTATTGTAGAGGCCATAGGGTGAACACGCGGAGCCGTTTCGTTTCGAAAAAAACAATTTCGTACATTTTTTGAGTGATGAGGTTCTGTGCACATTTTAGTTACGAATTACGAATCATTAGAGTATACTTGCACCATTCTAAGTCACTGAAGTGAAAAGTAATTTGAGTTTACGTTGCAGTGTGTCACCGATGTGTTGATGACGTTGATGTAGAGAATAAACAGTATACTGATCCTAATTCCGATCCTAGGTGGAGGTGGCGGAAATGTGCGCCGCTGGTCGCAGACGATGAACCGGGCGGCGGCGCTGCGCAATGGGCGCCAGACGATCCGGGAGCGAACCATTCAGTTTATGCCGTCGCGGCTGAATGTGCGGGGATTGGACGATTGGGATGGCGGTGATGAAGGTGCAATCGATAGGACAAAAGATGGGGCGGTTGGTGGCAACCGCCACGGTGATTCGGATGGCGATGTCGGCGATGACGGTGGTGTGAATGGAACGGCCGATGCCGGCGAGGTGGAACGACTGACGCACGAAATCGAGCAGCACGAGCATCTGATGGATTTGACGGCGCAGTCGGAGCAGCAGCGAATGTGAGTTATTGGCATGATGAAAACTACGGGACTTTCATACTCCGGACTGAAATAAAACGAATGATTTTTTATTCAAGGGATTCATATTTATTTTTCAAAAGTTCAAACCATAAAATGCGTGTGCAATTCTCATGATAAAATATCGTCGAGCCAAAACAGTGGTTTGATTGGTATTGAGGCATCTTTGCCCTAGGGATATTGACTATAGTTTTTTATTTAAAAAAACTGATGTGTTTGTAGAAAACGAAAAAACGAATACGGAATCGTGTCGATGATTCGGGAAGCTTAACGATTTGAACGAGTTGAGGTTCTTACTCGACTTATTCTCCAGTTATGGTACACAGAGACTACTGGCTTTATAAAGATCTCTAAAATACGTCTCATAGAATAAAAAATACAGCTCGAAGGTTGATAGCCAAAATTAGGCCTATTGTTATGAAATTTGGACACGTAGTTTGCAAAACTTAACTTGAGGAAAACAAATTTTTAATCTATAATACACGAGACTTAATGACCCATATGTTAACCTAGTCAAACTGCGAGAAACTTTGCGTCGCGTAAATTTTTGTTTTCTCCCGATTTTATTATTAGTAGTTAGGGTCGAATATCGTATTGCTGATCATCATTTTGTATGCTCTAATAGCGTATTGTTGATCACTGCAACCTGTTTTACTGGTTTTAATAGTAACATTCAGTAACTTCCGGTTCCATCCACTTACAAGGCTACTATCAAGAACAAATAGTAAATAATGTTCAACAAAATTGTATCAAACATATTAGCAATAACATGAACAAATGCTCTCAACTCTAACAATTATTATTTGAAGTAGTACATGTTTTGTGTAAATAACTCTAGCCGACAGCCCAAAAAAGGGAGAGGTCTCAACTAATTTTTCTAATAGTCTACAGCAACCTAATAACGAAAGTGGACATCATTTTGTTTTTTATGAACTGGTGTCCGAGTTGAAGAATGTTGAAGTTTGGAAAATTGAATTTATTTGTTCTCGAATCATAGCATACATGTAGGAGTAAAAGTATTATCAAAAGATTGCTCGTTGTATGGTCAACAACTAACAACTGATGCTTGGTGAAGAACATTCTCAGTAGAGCAGTTAAGGCATAAATGAGAAAAACAACTGAAAATCGTGTTTTTCGTACAAGAATATTCTTTCAGAAATAAACACAAATAAATATCTGAAAAATCTATAATTGTCTTGATATCTATTCGACTGCATGCTCGTTAGGATATGATTGGTTGATAAAAAACTGTTGCAAAGTTACCAACTTATTAGCTTTGGTAATTTCCATATTTCGGCTTTCACTAACTTTAAAACCAATCCATAGAATATAAATATATGTTCATATTACTTCTTAGGTTGATGAAGACTATCAGAAAAGTTTGGTGGGACCTATCCCTTTAATTTTTTTTCGGAAAATGTTGCGTACGTCACGTTGCGACACGTTCTTGTATACTCGAACACCTGCCAATTCCGGGATTTGAAAAATTCATATTCTTCACAGCATGAACATTTCCTAAAGCTACCAACGTGCTTTTCAGTGTAGCAATTTCGAAACCTTGACATATTTTGAGGATATCAAGCAAATGCCAGGTTGAACGGTGTTTTAAGTCGCTGATGATTTTCCAAGTACGTAAGATGTGTTGGATGTTGAATATACCAGTATAGCATCTAATTCAAGTTATTTTGTTAATATTTAAAAAATCGTAATTTTTAATAAATTATAGTATGTTTGACTGAACAACTGACCTGCGTTTTCGTATATTCGATGAGTTTTCGCTTCGTTGTAGTTGCAGACATCAGTGCCATTCACTGGATATTTGGTAATTTATTTTGCGTTCATGCCGTTTATGAATAAGAGTGCAACGAACAATTTTAGCGCGTATTTCCTAATATAAAAATTGACAGAGATTGGCTATAACAATTGGTACATGAATATGAAAATATGTTTTCAACATTCACATAATTTGTCTCTTCTTTGCTTTCCATTGTTAAGCGAGACACTGCGCTCCCTGCCCAAGCCGCTCGCCATCAAGCGCGAGATCAAGTCGAAGCTCAGCCTCACCATCACCAACAAGTCCGCGCAGCGTCCGATCGGCCGCTGGCGTCGCTGGCGCTACCGCTTCGCCATGTGGCTGAATCGCACCGAGCAGTCGACCGCCTCGCAGCTGTGCAACCTGGAGCTGTGGTACGGCCGGCTGAAGCGCATCGAGGGCAACTGCGGCAGCTCGGTGGGCACCTACTTCAAGTTCCTGCGCTCGCTGTTCGTCATGAACGCGGTGCTGGCCGCCTTCAGTGTGGCCTTCGTGGTGGTGCCGCAGGTACGTCAAAATACAAGAATTGCATTTATGTTATCGCTAAAACTGTTTTTTAAATTCTCTATTTCGAATAGAAACATTAAAAATCAAATATAAATATGTATTCCCAAGAAAATGTATTCGAAAAACATTTATTCAAATTCGAGACGTTGAGAAATAACGAATTATTTCAATCGAGATGTGTGTCAATAAGTTAGCAGAACTAAATTATATATATTTGTTTGTAATCATAAAGCAGGGTAAGGTGGGGCAAGTGTTGCCACGTCTGTAATTTTGAATCAATTTTGAATTGGTAAAATGCAAACGATAGACCATTTATCTGGCTATATTTTTGCTGAACATTATTGCCCCTTATCAGGTCTATGTTTCAATCTATACTAAAAAAAACGAGAACATGTTTATTTGACGATTTGGAGGATCGATTGTGTCCAAAAAATCAGAGTCGAAAAATAAAAAATAGTTTCTATTATTTTCATTTAAACGAACGAAACGGGCAGAACCCAAGAACTGTTATCATGGTCTCTATCATCTGGTTCCGCGATAGAAATTGTTC